>JAGDQP010020528.1:0-33143 GCA_022664845.1 Lepisma saccharinum | reverse complement strand
AGCTAGAGATACGAAATTTGACATAAAGGTGTATTGTCACTAGTAGTTCAAGAAAATATTACGAAATGTTGAAAAAGTTGCCATCTTGGATTCAAAATGGCCGCTGAACCCATTGTTGTATAGAATACACAGCCTAAACGGCTGCAGCTAGAAATATCAAATTTTGTAACACTATACATTATCATTTGTATGTTACTAAAATATTACATGATGTATCCAAAGACGCCATCTTGGATCCAAAATGGCGGACCTAGAAAAACATTTTCTACACCGTTTGAGCTAGAGATACAAAATTTGGCATAAAGGTGCGCTATGACGAGTAGTTTAGGGAAATATTACAACATTTGGGAAAAGTCGCCATCTTGGATCCAAAATGACCGCCCAAAATCCCATTTTGCACACCGTTTGAGCTGGATAAATGAAATTTTACTTGAAGTTGTACCATCACAAGTAGGTCACGACAATATAAGAAAACTTTCAAAAAGTCGTCAACTTAGTTCCAAAATGGCCGCCCCAAAAACCCAATTTCCAAATCATTGAATGTAGAGAAACGAAATTTTCTTTGAAGGTGTATGACCAAGAGTAGGTTACAATAAATGGGGCAAACCTTCCTTTTGAAGGCGAAGCCCTCCGTGGGAGGGTACAGATGGATACCATGGTGGTGTAATGCTGCAGTGAGATTTTGGTTAAGATAAAGGAGGCACATCCTCTCAAAAGCACTGAAGTTGGGGGGCGAACCCCCTACGGGGTCTGGGGGCAGCGCTCCAAGCGAAACAAAGCGAGTATATATATATATATATATATATATATATATATTTTCCCAACACGTCTGGTCAGCGTGGGAGCAGTAGACCACCTCCTCCCTCCGGGAGAGGCCTCATCCACTAGTGGATTGAATATGGCTGTGTATTATATATATATATATGCCTTGTGAGGTATCGTTGAACAGCTCTTGATGAATAATATACAAAACAATAAATAGTTTCTCGATAGCTCTCATATAAGGCGAGATTTGAATTTTTGAAAATAAAAAAAACTTCGAGATCTACCTCAGCCTGTAGGCCTACCGAATGTCAATGGAACGAGAAATTTCTCAATGATAATTCCATTGTCAAAGCTTTGCTTTTTTATACTTTAGATAAAATAATTGCTAAGCAAAGCAATACGTTTTAATTAAAAACTAAAAACGTGTGGCGTTAATTAACACGTTTTTAGTTTTCAACTAAAACGTATTCCTTTGCTCAGCAATGATTTTATTTTATCAGTGATATAGTTTTATAAAAAAAAAATCCAATATTAGGCTGGTGACATAGATATTGAAGGAATCCTGGAACATTTTCCTCCACTTAATCTCATGATAAATCACTGATTCATGTCTAATATATATGTTTCATTTGTCAGCATAAAACTTGGAAACTTTATACTCCAACGGTGGCGATTTCTTAGGATTTTTAAAGTTAAAGCTTTCCCAGAATTCCAGACCCCTCTCCCCCACAAAAAACAACCTCATTCGGCAGGAAACAAGGAATGAATGCAGGTATATTTAAAAGACAAAATATAAGGTTAATTTCTAGTTTCGGAACATTGTTTAAAGGTTGAACACACCCTGGATTCATCTGCTTCGTTTATTTATTTATTTTTTAACTGAAGGGCAGATCTTGACACACTGGAGAAAAAGTAACTGGTTATTGGATGTTCGATGCAACGTTTCTTTTTTAATCCTCTTATAAATAAACCACCCATTGTGCATCACAAGAGAAGAGCATCACAGACGTGCAATACTTTAGTTTTAATAGACACATATTTTTTGAGATCGTTATCGGGGAGGCACCTTCACATCCTGCTGCCCGCCACACTGACCGAGGTTTTCCAAAGATTTCTTCAGTTTCACCAGTCGAATCTTGATATAATACCTGGACAAAAGTGATGGCCGCTAACTTAACCCTCCGTGTACTCGGAGAAGTGAACTGCAAAAAATAGCTGTGTTGATTCAAACATATCGGTGTCCCAGGGTGGCCATCATTTTTTTGTGTTAAATCAACGCAATAAATGGTTGATTTAACACTGTGATAGATCTAGTATGATAACCTTCATTGTGTTGAAGGAGCATTGACAACACATCTATTGTGTTAAATAACCGAAATCAACACAGCTTTTTGTGTTGATTTAACAGAAAAGTGGTGGTCGCCCTGGGACACCGAGAAGTGTTGAATCATCACCACTATTTCTTGCTGTGTGCTTCCCGAAGGACGACATTTCTCTGATATATGACGGGATTATCCTATAGCTGGCTGTAAGGTCCATAAATAAATATAAATTAAAAACGAAAAGAATTATATTTTGATGTTTTGTAACGCATTATTTTCTCCATTTGTCAGAAGTGAATTAGTCTCCTTTAATTATTTTAATGTATTTTTTTATTCGAATGCTAATTTCCTTTTTTCCTTAACGAGGGAAGAAATGAGAAATAACTAAAAGATTTTGTCTAGCTTCTCAATGAGTTGAACATTGAAGCTATACCGCTTCACAAATTTTAAAGTAATTGTGTATTTTTCAAATCATTGTATCATAATATTTTATTACCTAAAATCTCCCGTATCTGGCACACATTTTAAAACTAATTTCATATTGGGAGCTGCCTTCACATAAGGTGTTCATTTCTCACTTGGATTCTTCATGGATTTAAATATTTTATTACATTTTTTCGTGTTTTTTTTTTTTTAATTATGCACTAAACATCACTGGAAGTACCGAGTGGCCGTGGTTTTGTTAGTAAAGCGTTGGCTTCGCACTAGGGAGATCATGTGTTCGATAGTAGCGACCGACCATCCGGACTGAGGTATATATTTTCTTTTTGTCGTTAGTCTGATCAAACAAATGCCGGGATGATACCTTCAGCCTAGACCCTAGTCGATTCATCCCTTCATTCTTTCCCCTACCCTATCCCAGCATGAGCCGTTGATACCTAAAGACCAAAAATGAATTAAAATCATTGGAACTGAAAGGTATACATTTTCACATATCAGAAGTATAACTAGACAAAAAAAATATTGAAGGGGGGAAATAAAATTTTATACTAGGAACAGGGAGTGGAAATAGTTCAATTGCGTGGGAATGGCGCCCCTAGTGCCACAAGAGTTGTCAAACAATAAAATATAGAATTTAACGGATGCTATATTTCCACCCGAATTCTTTACTTTAGTTTTATTTATTAATAGAAAACAGACATCTTGGATTTGAAATAAGGAGTTCAGAATTCAGCGAATTACCTATCTGTATTACGCAAGTCTTCCTTTATAAAACTATGTATGTTTTCTCTCGACTCTTAGAGTCAAGATGCTTAATAATTATCTGCGATCTTTAGTACGTAATAGAGCGACTGTCACGCTGGTCTAGTGGTTACTGTCGCTGACTGCTAATCGTGGGTATCACGGGTTCGATTCGCGGCTCTGCTAAGGAATCGTGATGCAATTTGGGTAGCTGCTGTGAATAAAAGACAGTGGTGGTCCGACAGTTGACAATTAAGAGCTTCGGTTCTCATCACCCAATACGTCTGGTCAGCGCGGGAGCAGTAGATCAACTCCTACCTCGAGGAAAGGCCTCACTCAGTAGTGGATTGAATATGCCTGTGAATTATTACGTGATAGAGCACAAACAAGTGGGTACAAGCTCGGCGTCCAAGCTACAAGATATGATATTAGGAACTAAAACTAAATGTACCACACCACAACTATAACCATACCTTCATTTGAGATATCAACAATGATCCCGAAAATCGCAACACCCACTTCCAAATTACGATCAAACGGAGTGGAAATTCCACCATGTTTTGGAACAACAAGTAACCGAAAGAGTGAAAGATGTAATTTACAGCTTTAAATTTTCAATACCATTAATGTTAGAGCTGATGCGGCATGCTATCATCAATGACTTCAAACCTCATCTACTAAAAATGCATATTCGAGCATAGATTGCGCAATTAATTCCCCAAAGGAAGTAGAGGTTCACAGAAATTTTCTAAAGTAAAGGCGGGTCGAAATCAGCATGCATAGAATGACTTCCCAGCACGTAACACTAATTCGTTTGTGACTTTTCTTCAGAGAATATCTGGGAATCTCCAACTTCCTTTGAAAAGTCCCTTGCGCACTCAGTGCACAATTTTCAAATATGTAAATTTAGATGGGGCAAATTTGAAGTCTTTGACGGTAGCATGCTGCAACAGATCTACGGTTAGTTGTATTGGATATTTGAACCTCTACAGTTCAGTTGCTTGTAGCTCCGAAACTCGGCAGAATTTCCACCCAAATGACCTTATTAATTTATGAACTATCATCCCTCGAAATTTCTCGATGCATTATGTTACCTCCCTATATAAAGCATCAGTAAACAAATGGACGCCACTTATGCTCAGCATCGAATGACCTTTCAAAAAAAAAAAACGTAAAATATATGTAAATTACTAAAAGCATTGTGAAAGATTTACTTATGCGGAAGAAAATGATTTATCGTTTTAGTATTTGAATTCCTACTTTTTGTGACTTCTTCCGTTGTTTTCATTCCTCCGTTATTAATATACAGTATGGTGCATGAAAATGTCCGTATTTTTTAAAACAAGGGTTAGATAACACAGCACACTTCGGGTAAACCTATCCAGCTCAATAATAAGTGTTTATTATTATTATTATTATTATTATTATTATTATTATTATTATTATTATTATTATTATTATTATTATTATAGGTAACGATAGAGCAGTGATATTCCAGTCAGTCAGTATTCCCTTAATTCTTCATATCATTTCCAGCCCTGTTTGGCAATAACTATGCCAAATACCTTTAAAAAAAGTACCTTAGGTGCACTTATCAGTACCTGTACCGGTACCTAGGTACATTGACCAACTTGTACCTAGTACCTGTACCTAGGTACAAAAAACAAGTACCTAACCCAACACTATGAATGATAAATATTAGTTACATGGATATATTGGATACCATTTTCATTGTGATTTGTCAAGCCGATACCGCTTACGTCATTATATGTCGAGATGTGACGTCATTTGTGACGATGCCGCTACTACTTTGAGTTCCTGTAGCTCCCAAAATATGCACAATTTTGAATTTCTTCAAAGAAACTTTTTTTCTTGTTTTCGTGTCTTGTAAATAATTACCTTCCAAAATTTGCACCATTATTAAAGGAACACCTTGTGTGTACTCCTGCAGTCACATCCACCAACACACAAAGCAAAACACACTTTGATGAATACGTTGTGACATGCACTATCGCGAAACCTCATTTCTTCTCTTGGTTGTGTTTGGGGTACTATGCGTCACTTTTGACTCACCGCTGACAAAGTGAAGCTATTCGGACATCTTCGGCTAACTTCGACAATTCGCAGAGTGCTGGCAAAACAAATGGATCCACCCACCTCCCGGAGTGTATTGTTGAACTTAGCCGAAGATGCCCGATGACTTCACTTTGTGAGTGGCGAGCCACAAGTCTATGCGTCTGGCACTATACGACAAGATGGCATGGGAAACAGATAAATAAGTTATGGGAGCTGCTCAGTAACGGGCACAAGGAAGCGAGAGAAGAAAAATTGGCAACACTGTAACTACTCATCGGCTATATCCGATACTGAAGCCCTTGTTCCTAGGGATTCATTTACCACACCAGTCCGGATGTCTGTGTACGTTAACCCTTACTTGATGAATTTACAACAAAATTGGTACCACTGATTAGTACAGCATTAGTACTTTTTTTGTGTCACAAGCTGAAATATCAGTGCTTCATTAGTGTTGGAAGCACAAATATGTTTGCAGTCAAGTTCACGTTGTCCCCTTCTCTCTCGAAGCACTATTGATAAAACTTAGCGCGTTGTTCGTACTTCCTAGCACGCCAAGGTTAGTGATTGAAGTTTTAAACAAATGTACTTAGCACTGGTACTAAATTCAGCATTAGTGCGTCAAGAGAACTTAGTCCCTTCAATAGTTTTAGTATCTAGCGTCTACATTAAGAGGCTGTCTCACGAAGCAGCTTCTCATAATTATGGTTATAATGCTAAAATGCTCCACTATAACTTTTTTAACATGATAAATATTTTCATGATTCTTTTTATTATTAACAAAGTCAATATAATGACGCTTTTTGTAAATAAAAAAGTACTGCTGGGCGGATACCATGCTGTCTGTAAACTTCCCCTTATTCGTGACGTCAGCGCGGAATAATACAATCTTGTCCCTGAAATGGAACCTAGCAGGAAGTTTGAGCGGAGTGTCACGTAGTGTTTATGGTTTTATGGGTCAGCATGAGCGAAGTACTAGGCTTCAGGGTTGTGATACAAAGAAACTTTAAATATACACTACCCAGTATTATTTTTGTCGTTTGTATATCAGGTGATGGGATGGGGCTAGTTCTCCAGCTTCATCTCCCGACCCAAACACTCGAACAAACCTGACTTTAATGTTGATGAAAGTATCGGGTTGCTGGTTAACACAAGGGAAAGGGGGTTTAGGTTCGAATACTGCTTATGTCGATCATCCTGTCAAGATGGTAACTTGAGTTAAGGTTTGGAACACAATCCTGTGTCTCAACCAAAGTTCTAGAGTCGAATCCCGGCTGGGACATGAATGTTTGTGGATTTTTAAAACTTAACAGCTAATGGTATCGTGACGGACCGAAGTCTATAGCTACTAAAATTGCCCCAAAATACAAAAGTTTATCATTTTTACCATCCCGTGTCGTGGGGTGGTTGGAGGAAACAGTCCATTTCTTCCTTCTTGGTCAGATAAAAGATCTGTGGCTTCTAAACGTAACTCCACCATCCTATTCCCCAGATCTGGCACCATCAGACTTTTACCTGTTTTCGAATCTCAAAGTAGACTTCACGAATCGCAATTTTAGTGATATTAAGTTTATGGGTTTCGTCGAAATGTCCTATAGAAAACTTCTTTAAGAAAGGGGCACAGGTTCTCCTGGAGCATTACATTAAATGTGTACATATCAACGGTGATTATGTTGAAAAATAAAGACCATTAGGTTTTCTCCATTCCTTCTGTGTTAGGCCAGAAACTTTTCATACATTCCTCATTATATCATATAAACATCAACTTCTATAAGAAAAAAAAAACACTGTTTGAACCATACAGTTTCCTCTACTTTATTGTAATAACTATTCTGTGGATTCTGTCAAGTGAGTTAGTAGGAAGTTGATGAACAAGACAATGGAGGAAACGAAGAATAGCAACAAAGAGAGATTCATGAAGATGTAAAATCCTCTTCGTTATTATAAAAAAAAGAAAAGCAAAAAAATAAAATGATGTAACAATAAAGAGAAGTATGTGTATGTCGACTACTTAAAAAAGAAAAGAAAAAAAGAAAACAGAAAAAAAATACGTACTTGAATATTCTATTAATTCATCAGTATTTGTCCTCATTTTATCTCCGTATCTCTGAGATAACAGTTGAGTCCTATAGAGAATCTCGTTAGTCAATGTCTACCAATTTCATTCATTCTACTCGGTCTGTTTTCCCGTTTGATAGAAATAAATGAGAAACAACAGAGTTAGATAGCAGTAAAAAAAAAAGAAAAAAAAAGGGAAGACAGAATTTCAAATTCTCAATGTACACGATTCCAGTAGCGAGCGTTTATGTACGTGCGGGATGGTGAATTAATTTCTGGTTTTGTAGTCCAAAAGCAGGTCGATACTGCTCTGTAGTTGTTTTTTTTACCCTCATTTACTCTAAAAAAAAAAAAAAAAAGTATCTTTTCCCGAATGTTTCATGAGAGCATGATATTCGGTTGTTACATCACTTCTCCCCTTTTGTCTCAGTATTCACGTTGTGTTTTGCTTTTGTTTCTTTCTTTTTGAAGACTCAAAAAAAAACAAAAAACAACGAATTATATTAGATTCTTTTTTCCCCCTATCTTTAGAGGCTCGTTTTCTCCCGCAACTACTTACAAATAAAACTTCTCGCCTACGTTTATTTCCAAAGCGCGCGAGGGAGGAGGTGAAATGATCTGTAACGTGATTAATGATCTTCGTACAGTTGCGTGGCAGTGCGTAAAATGCGTGCGAAATACGCTAAATACTAACTGTTTTTTTCTTTCTCCCTCCCTCCTCCTCCTCCCTCACCGCCAAACTCATTCCATGTCTTGTTATGAAAAGATGTAGGTTTGGGTGAAGGGTGAGAAAAAGAGAAATTTCGATTTTCTGTAATGTTTTTTTTTCTCTCTCTCCTCCTTTTGGCTTCCTTACCTACAGAACTAAAAAGGGGGGAAGAAAGAGGGAATTGACTACTCTAGCGAGAAATGTACCAAACAAATTTAATTAACTGCTTCCGACTGTTTCGTTTTCCATTTCTTGTGAGTCCCTCAACCCCCCAACCCCCTTTTTTCTTACTCCTCACTCAAGAGATCTGTAAAGTATGATAATCACGAAACAATTTCTGTTTAGGAAGTCTTGTCTATTCAGCCCATAAAATGGGTTACATACCACGGGAATTTTTACTGACGTCATCATATATAGTAGTAACGGTGATTTCTTTTGTCTTAAAATGCATAGAAGCCAGATTATCCTTTTAGAATGAACTTAAGGTAATATACTGTTTTCTGTCATTAAAAGCCATCGACAACTGATTCGCTGAATATCTAGTCAATTTGTAATTGACGATTCACATTTAGCAGGCATAATATGTTAAATTACTTTGTCTGCACTTGTTAACATACTTCATTCAATTAACCAACCGTATGTAGTTCTTTCTTTAGCATCTGCCAACAGACCCATTATCAATTTGATCGTACCATATGAGCAATGTATAATAGTCGATTTCGTAGAAGTATACTGGAAAGGGGCATGTACACGCAGGTTCAAGAAACTGGCCAATAGGGATTTTTTTTTAACTTCAAGAAATTGCATTATGTGACCACATTGAATCACCATACTATGGAGATTTAAAATGAAGGTTTCATATGTTCTATTTGTGACGTGTACACTCAAATTCAAAGAAAATGTCCGCTAGATAAGTTTTTTTTAAAGTTCGATATGTTGCACAATGTGACAACACCACATCTATACTCCATACAGATTTAAAAAATATATCTTCAATATGTTATGCTTGGCACGTGCCGTAGCGCTGTGTTGCCAAATTGTATGTTTCGTACTTGATCATTTTCTATTAATGCAAGGGTACACATTATTGTGAACGGTAAATATTGAGAGAAAAGCCCAAATTGAAACAATTATGATAATAATCTTAAGTATTGTGTGGCAAATCTCTTACCTGATTGTTCTTCGGTAAGATGAAATAAGGATGAAGAGAAACTAAACACCCTAAGGACGGGACCTAGAGTTGCAAGTGGATTCCGAACCACGCCCAACCCGGTGATAAAACTCGAGACCCACTCATTACAAGGCTACCATTAATAACCACGAAAAAGCGAACCTCTGTGTGGAATATCTAGAAAACATATGTTGTAGACTAACCGCCGGTTTTACCGACCTTACTTAAATTTCGGTTAAGGGCGCGTTAGTTAATGCTTACATAAATATTTAAGCGCCCCTTAAGTTTTTTTTCGTTTTGATTGATCCTCGAGGTTGACCGCAAATAAATGACAATCACAATGCATTGAGTAGAAATTAAACAAATTCGGCCTAATTTCCCGCGTGTATAGTATTTGTTGTACTGTATTCAGAGCGCCTACAAATTAATGTGATGTATTAAAATAAATGCTTAGAATTCAAATCAAATATCGTAACTTAGAAGTCATATTTTTTTTATCTATCTAGCCTGATTGCCGAAAAGTAAGTATCAGTGTAGCGTCTCCGTACCTGTAACTGCACAGGTTTTATAGTGTAGTCCCCAAAACGCTGTGCAATCGCATTGTCACCCCCAAAATCACTTAAATGTATAAAGTGAATCTGGAAGAGAGCAAAGCGCACAACAAAAGGACTTAGCTACAACTAATACATGATATGCGTGCTTGTACTAATAGCTACGGTACAGTGAAGTAATTTTATCCCTTCGTTGTTCGAGGAACAATCTACAGTAAATGAACTGAATAATTTTCACTGGAACAATCGTCGTTCACAATTGGCTATTTACAACTGGTCACCTTCAGCAATAAATTTTTGTCTTCTCAAGGAAAACAAATGCGAGCTGCTTTTTCTTTGACATTTTCTGCAGTCTCAGGCTTTGTTTCGTAGACTAAATAACTATTTTTATATTATTACGTAAATGTTAGTTCTTGTTTGCACTTGAAATTTTCCTTAATTTGGTCAACCTTGGTACGATCACCTTATATATTCTCAACAAGCTTCAAATAGAAACAGATGAGGCTATAAGCGTTCTTAGAGTATGTTGATATGGATTGCTTCAATTATTTCCCTTTGTACCTTACTTACTTCAGTAGTTAATTAAGTAATTCTTTATATTAGATACTTCTGTTGTATGGCGGGTGAATGTACTTCTAATGTAATTACTTTGGGTGCATGCAATGTCGAGAGTGACACAAAATCAAGTGGGAAAGGCATAAATACAAGGACAATTTCTCAAGGGCGCTTGTGTGTTGATACACTCACATCACTCTTTGATTTTATATCACATTCTTCTGTATTGTATGGAACCGAATTAATGCAAATAACTACATTGGAATTGCGTAATTCAATGCAATACAACAGAAGTAACTTATACAGAGTGATCAAAGAGTCACGCAACCCATGTAATATTTGTTTTCTATTGTGTTGCAGGTGACTGGTGGTGATAGCTGAGGCAAGAAGTAGTGTAGAGGTCCACAGCAGGATGGTGTTCTCACTTGAGGAACGGATCTTCATTTTGGAACAGTGCATACGGAGTTTGAGTTACGGAACCACCGCGGCATGCTTCGCAGAGGCGTATCCTGAGAAAACACCTCCGAATAAATCAACAATTAAACGTCTGTATGATAAGTTCAAGAGAACAGGGAGTGCGGTTGATGCACCCCGAAATGGTAGACTGAAAGTTCTCACAGAAGACAAAGTAACGGATATCAGTGCAGCAATGGCCATAAAAGTCCGCATAAGTCCCTGCGCAGGTTATCTGGCCAAAGTGGTGTGTATATAACTGATTACACCCACAATGGAATCACCTTATAAATAGTGTACAAGGGAGCTTTCTACGAAAAGTTCTATTTATGAAGTGCTTTCCCTCAGATGAGTAACTTGGACTAAGATGTAAGTTATGTTCATGTGGAAAGTCATGGTTATATAACTAGTAATAGTCACTTCAACACGAGCGTTCAAAAGAAACAAATGCATTGCCCACCTCTTTCTGAAACAGTTTTGTAAATTGTACATATCTACACACACGTACATTACTGGAAAATATTCTACCAAGAATATTTAAAAGGAATTAGGGGAACCGCTAAGAATACGTACTCGAAGGAATAGTAAACCGACGATATCAGACATTCCCGACATCAGCCTTATATATCAGAGTTTCTTTTGCTTTTTGCTCAAGACACATTAGTAAACTATAATCTACTGTGTTATTTACACATTATACATTGCACACAAATGTGTTTCCTGTAAAATCGTCCTAAAGAGTGCATCTTCTTAAGTATTTCTTGTATAAACCTTGCCGACCATCATATTTACATTCCTAGGTAAGAAAGCAAAGTTTTTCCGGAAGTACAAGGACACATATTTAGGAAAAAGTAAATCATACATCATAATCAGCATAGATGTCCGCCATATTCCTAAGTAATTTAATGCCGCGTTAAGTTAAGGACGAGTTTGAGGAACTGTTAACCTTGAGGGAGGTTGATGAAACACTCTGGCGCTGTAAGGAAGTGTTAAATGGACTTAACGCTTCCTTAACATTTAAGGAAGGTCGGTGAAACCGGCGGTAAGAACTTGTAATCTTCAGTGCCGTCAATGTTTAATGCTTAGGTACAAGACTATCTTCTGAATCTTGAAAAAAGAGGACAGATAGTCTTAGTTTCTTGGCAACAGAGCAGACTAGTAAGTACAAAATTTCTACTACATTTAATGATTAATGTTAATATGAATTTGACTCGAACCTGAAACTTTGACTGTCCATAAATTGTGGCGTCCTGGACGGACCCACAAAATTTAGCAACTTAAATAAAGTTAAGTAAATTACACTTTAAGCGTTCACAGTGCTTTCACTTACATATCATCTACTTATTAGGGTTTTCCATCATGAAATAACCGATATTTCTCTTACGACCTTTTCATGAGTCGGTCCTCCGACATCTTTACTAATTTTATGTTCATTTGAAGTGTTGAGACTACCACCTGCCAAAAATAACTTTCAATATTAATTGCAAGTGTTATAAAGTGTATATTGCTACAGTCTATTTGAAAAAAAAAAACATACGCCAAGAAGTAGAAAGTAATTATTTTCCGCAATTTTAATAGGTAATTATTATACGACTACAAATATTATATCGGTGCGCTCATAAAATGTGATGCTCAGGAAAATATTAATATTGTGTAATAGTAAGTAAGGAAGTTCTTTCCTCTGACAAAAGTTCGAAATTTCAGCGCTAGAGGCGTCCAACGTTATCTCTGCATTGCATTGTCACAAATGTCGTAGTATATTGACATATAACAATATGTGTCAAGTTTTCAGATCGAGATGGAATAGTGTGGAAAAGTTGGTACTTATAAAGAGAAGTCGACAGGCAAAAAAATAGTTGAAATCGGATAATATTTTACCCTTGCGCATCGCGGCCGAAGTTTTAAAATTTTGGTCAATTTTCTTAATTTTTCCCCCTTTTTTCAAAAATCAAGTTAAATGATTATTATACAGCTATCCGTATTAAAAAAAATGTTGTCTAAGCGTGTTTAAATTATAAAAGTAGGTCATAAGGTAATAAGTCCAGGTGGGGAGGGGAGTGTAAAAAGGTTACATTTGCCCCAAAATGTTTTGCCGCATCACCTGTAAAAGACATACCTATACCTAATAAACTACGTAATACGACTTGATGTATTGCATAAAATAGTTCAGAAGTTTTAAAAAAATCTGTTCAAATGTTGTTATTCCTACGTTCCCTGTCACAACGCTCCCCTTCCCCAGCGCCCAGTGTTTGTTCTGGTCTCCGCGCTGATAAAGCCAATTTTTGTTCGTGCAATAAACTCTAAGCGAATGCGCCTTTCTTCTTATCTACTATTCGATGATATTTGGCGAAATATCGAACAACAAAGCAAGTGCGCGGAAACGACGCATTGCTTCAGTTTAACCGAACTGTCGGCAAGGAAAGACGTGTTAATACCTTCGCGCTTTAACTGTAAGTTTTGTTTGTAATCCATGAGCTGTCAAAGAGTTTTATGAAGAGTGTGATTGCTATACGCCATACTCGTAGTTTCTTGTTACAACGCATTGTTTCGGCTATGGCTGATCGACCTGCGAAGCATACAACAAGAACGGAATTTACTTGCTCTATATTTGGCAATCCTCAAGATCTGCTTCCATCTCAACTCCCTCCTTACGAGGATGTGTTACTCTACTGTTTCGAGGAAAGGCTAAAACTTGCCGTAAAATCTGGCTGCTCAACAGTTAATTTTTCAACTGTGGTAACTGACGTGGTAAAGGTGGTGATAGAAAGCATTCCAACCGTAACAGAGAAGAAAATAGAGCAAGTGATCAAAGCTTACCGTGACTAATACCGAAATATACGAAAACATACAACAGGGACTTCAAAAAAGAGTGCTTTCCAGAATAAACTCAAGAAATTTAAGGAAGAATATGCCAGACTGTATGATGTTGCCTCATATAATTGTCCAGTGACCTATAATTGTGAATGTGAAAAGATAATTGATAGTTGTAAATGCAACGTAATTGCTCACTGTGCCTATGAGAATCAAGAACTCCACCATTACGACCGAAAGCATAAGAAATTCGGCAAAATTGGATCATTAGACTTAAAACACGAAGACTTATTGAAGACGAATCTTAAGAAAGCAACATGAGGAAGAAATTGTGAGTGAAGAAGCGGAATGCAGTGCCACCAATAATAATTATAATACTGAAGAAATGGATAGTAGCATTTCTGGTAGAGAGGATTTGTCTGCGGATGTGGAATTTGATCCCCTGGCAGATGAGACTGAAATTTAAAGCAACGGCAATGACTTGTGACCGTTATGGTATGTCAGATCGAGTTGCTGCTATCATTGTATCTAGCGTCCTTCAAGAGTTCACACGAATAGACGAATCTGATGCAACGAAAGTGGTAAACAAAATACGAAGAGAAAATATGGTTTATGAACATCTCTATGCAAAGGGGAAATAGGCGTTCTATTTGTAGATTATATTTCCATGGTCAAAAAGCAATACGTTACAAACAGCAAAAAAATGTACAATAAGATTTTCCTCCTATCGTTGAAGAAGAAGATGTGTCAGAACCAAGCATAATTGAGGAACTAGGTTCCGCATACGTAGGTCATGTATCGCCAAAATCGAGCAAAGGAAGCTTTTGGTTGGTTGGCTGAGAATGGCGATGCTGGAACTCGAGGTGCAGCAACCTTGACGTGGTGAGTTCGGAGTCACTTGAAAGCAATCAAGCGGGCGAAGAGCTGCACAATTCAAGTGTAAAATCTCGCACGAAGAGCACAGAAATGATTTTAATGCATCCCGAACGTATCATTTGTAATACATCAAGTCGTATTACGTACTTATTAAGTATAGGTATGTCTTTTACAGATAATGCCGCAAAATCGCATTTTGGGGCAAATGTGCCCTTTTCCCCTTCCCCTCCCCACCTGAACGTATTACCTTATGACCTAGTTTTATGATTTAAACACACTTAAACAACATTTTTCAACACGGATAGCTGTATAATAATCATTCTACTTGATTTTTGAAAAAGGGAAAAAATAAGGAAATTGACCAAAATTATCAAAATTTTAAAACTTCGGCCGCGATACGCCAGGGGCAAAAATTATCCAATTTCAAAAATATTTTGCCAGTCGACTTCTCTTTATCAGTACCAACTTTTCCGCACTATTCCATCTCGATCTGAAAACTTTCGATTTTTTTTGTCCCACTCTAGTGTCAAATAAACAAATCATAATCGAAGTTGTACCCAATATATTTATGAATTATGAGTGAAGGAGTTCTGTACATAGACAGGTTTTCCTGCGTGAGAATTTCATTGTCAAGGAATTAGGCCTAATATTGTTTAACAGTGCAAGTATAGGAATCCACCCGCGTAAGCAGGATTCAGCCACGAAAGTACCTCAAGAAAGATGTATTGAGTAAAACTTTTATCGCGATTTGCAAAATGAACACATCTTGCGTAGTTATTTATGGAAATAGGAAGTCATTTATTTTATTTTTCTTGTGCTGAGATCCCCGACATAATGGTATACTTTACATTCACTATTTTTTTTGCAACATCCAGTATAGGTACATATACATGTATTAGTACAAAGTTTAAAGTCCATTAGAAAATGGGAAGTGGGTGATGTTTGATTGAATTGTTATTAACGTCCTAAACGAGCTGGTAAGCTACTAAGGACAGGACCTACAGTTTAACGTGGGCTCTGAAGCACTTGTGTCCCCACCAGGAATTGAACGTGGGATCCCTGATTACAAAGCAGCGAGCGTCACCAATCACCCACCGGGAACACTATGATTTTTTTATTTGATAACCGATTACTGTATTGTCACCAGGTAGACGACACGTGTACAGAATTCCATGTCCATTGGACAGTAGAAAGTGGGTAAAGAATTGATTGCAGGATTTGACCTAGACAGACATGTCAAGTTAATAAAAGAATAGCAAAAGAAAGTAAAAACAAGGCACTGGCGAGTTTACAAGAATTCTCCTTATCAAATATTTAAGAAGGTTCACTAGTTAACAACAAAACACTCTTATATTCTGTTTCACCTTCCACATCAAAAGTCCTCTCGTTAGAAAAAGAAAAGTACCAACTACCAGACACAAAGAAAGTGACATCCTACTTTCACTAATTCAAACACTCACACAAACACATATTCTTAGACTACTTTCCTTACGGGGACCGGAAAAATGTCCCAATAAATATTTTGGTACCATAAAGGAAGGTGTTAAAAGATGTGTAGAGTCCATCAAAGGTACATTTGCTTACACAGGCACACAAATACACACACACAGATGCAGAATAGAGGATGAAAGTGAGGACATAGCTATGTTTTCATCCTCTTTATTTCACTTTCTTTGAACTTATAAACTATAAGAATGACTATTTTGAAACCCCTTGACTTTCATTTCTTCTGATTTATTAATAAGCTTTTCGACTTGCGTTTTTGTTCGCTTATTGCAACGCTTAACGGAAGGGCAAAATGATACCTCTTTCGTAATATTTTATGATCGAATGCAGAAGCGCAAACTATGGTATTACCTTACCAAAAAAAATCATGTTTGACACTTTTTACACATGTATTAAGTAAACGAAATGAAGCACAAAAAACGTTGTAGTTTAAGCCGGGAATAACCACTGATGTTAAACATTTGAAGATACGTTTACTTTTATATACCGGTATTTAGATTACCGGTATGTTTGTGTTAGACAAGTAGTGGTGACCTAAACCTCGTCATGTGTTTTCAGAATAACATTCCTTGGCGAACACTTTCCCTGGGAAAGGGGAGGGGAAGCTGCCAGGGCCTTTGTCTAAAAACCATGCCAGCATTCGTGTAGTAAAACAAAGAAATTTAGGAAACGTGTGGCCAGTATGGGCGACAGGAGGACTCGAACCTGCGTGCTACCCTATGGTGGTCCGAAATAAGCAATTTTAACAACTACGCAAGATTTGTGTTTATAACTCTCGTTTCCAAGACACAACGATAACAGATGTGAGCATTTATTTTGTGATCTAAGTTGTTTTCTTTCGCCAAAGTATCAATTGACCTCTGCTGAAAATGGCAGGTCCTTCGAAACTAGGTTTAGACTTCCTCCTTTCTCGTTTCACTACAATTGGCTAATTTCATTATCTCTACTAAGATTCTATGGGATGTTCTCGATCTTGCTGTTTCCTTTAGCTTCATACGTTAATCAAATACATACACAGTTAAGAATTGCCAAAATAACCTATTCGTAAATGGCAACACAGTATTAATATCATTTTGTGGGAAACATAACCATAATGAGATATTTGGCCGTTGTTCTATTATCATTTAATTTGACATTAAATGATTCTGAAGTTTGTTTTACGACTGATTCGGAAAAACAAACTAAATAATTAACATACTCGTGTGTGATATTAATTAACTCATTCCTTTTCTTCCTCATGGTACCAGTTTGATTATTAAAACAAAAGCATAAATGTATCCGCAACAAAAAAAAAACATTCAAAATTTACTACAAGACACTTTCTTTTCTAAGGTTCAAAAGAGTCTCTTTGCAATAAACATTTCTAAGTTTCGTTGAAATTTTACTTCAAAAGCTGAAAGAATTTTTAAAGCAATGGAAAATGCCACCTTTCTTTCACTTATTCACGTGGTTTCATTGTAAGAGTTCTTTGAAGTTTCAATGTAAAATGGAACAATTGCTGACGTTAAAATATGTAAGGCTAAATTGTACACTTCAAAGTATAACAACACAGTAACTGACAAGTTCAACTCATGGTAGTGTTTATTATTCACAGTTCTGGAAATATTTGTTACGCATAAACTTTCGGACATTTTTCAGTGTTGGATAAATGTGTGCTACGTTGTTAAAATGGATTCTTGTCAGTTAGAAATTTTATTTAATAATTATCCCGTCACCTAAATGTTATAAGCATTTCCCATTTTATCTTATACGCACGACTCCATGCTTTGACCCCTCATTATTTCAGTAAGTTTGTCGTTGCCGGGAACAAAATTATGTAAACAGTAATAATATTCACTAGAATCGATTGAAATCAAATTAGATTATCACAGAGCCCCAGTGGTTCTGTCCTGTGGGGAGTGTTACCTTCCCAAATTCTCGAGCTGAACCCCAAATTAACAATTTTGATGGTCAAAAATCGATAGAAACTGTGCAAAACTCCACTTACACCAGCGCTCGAAATGGGGTTCCACGAGGGGGGGCACACCGTGCCCTTACCTCTTCACTTTGGATTTGGCGTACCTCTAGCCTCTGCAACCGTTCCCTTACCTTTCCTAAACCACTTCGAGCACTGACTTACCCTCTCCCAACTTTGACTTTGCACCACCACCACCCACAAGAAAATCCTGGTGGAATCCCTGCAGGGCCACGTTATCCCAGCTTCTACCGAATATCCTTTCATATAAAGGCAAAATATCTCAGGACGTTGCGGAAGATTTACCATGATAAAACGGAGGCACAGAGTCAAAAAGTTTGGAAACCAATGTTATGGATGCTCAAAAAAAAATTCCAATCGATAAAATGTAAATGAAGACCTTTTGTTTGAGAGACAAGGGATTGCTATCTCCACCCCACGCACACAGTACGCATGTGAGTGACATATTGCAATGTTAAGCGTGCATAGAATACTTAACTATATAACATAATACAGGCCACATATTCGACCAGGCATGAGAGAATGCGATCGGCGAATATATCCACCTTTGCTGTTGCGGTCAGCGGATTGTCAGTTTGTGGCTGGGGCCTCCACCTGAAAACCTCGGTTATCGATTGCAGAATTTATTTGGTGACAAGACACACATTTCGCACACATACGCAGCATACAACACACACACACGTACAAGGAAGCATTGACAACACAGAATGCCAATATCAATGCATTGTTATCTTCCTCAGTGATCTGGTCAAACAGCCACAATATTCCATATGTTGTAACAGAACACGACTATTGTGGCGTTAGGGAGGAAGAGATCGCTACAGTTACCATTTCAAATTGGATTAATTGTTGAGATGTATAACCAGCAGATAAAAACTGAGATTTCATTGGGAACTGTTCTCAAATGAACAGATGAGATATTCCATTAGAACACAGTAATCTAATTATAAAGGTCAGTATCTATTGATTGAGACTCCCGGAAATATTGTTTTAACTCAGGAGTTTCACTGTTTTGTTTAGCGCACGGAACAAAAATCGGGATGATATTTTGAGGGAAAGTAGATCCTTAAAGTTTTGCGCGGATGTGGATATTCATTCTTTAAAAATTACAATTTTAGAATTAACCATTCAGAATTTGATTACAGATTTACTTCGGGTTAAGGATCATTTTACATTTCAGAAAGTTTTGGATAGGGTTCAGATTTCTATGAACAAAATCGGAACAAACAAAAGTAAGTCGATATTTAGCACTTGGCTTTGATATTTAAATAAACGAGATGTTCAGTCAGCTTGAGATTGGCATGACAAATTAAATCTTCATATCTAGTGCGACAAGCAGTTTCAAATTCTGTGATTATATGCTTGCCAAGGCCAAAGAATATCATCTATGATAGTCGAGGGAACTTTATGATTTTGGGGGCAACCTGCAAGTATGTTAGTCAATAAGAAACTAGTGAAATTAGAACGGTAAATTTATTTTCTAAGATCTGGTCCACTTGATATGTTTCAATGCACTTTCTCGTGCATTTTATCATCTCCACACGCGAACGTGCTCGTGACTGCATCTATCTGTCACTAAGAATGCGTAATGTAACACTCTTGTATTCTGATTGGTTGTGCTGGAAATTTCTGTTACTAGAATACGTAGTAGTTCCTCTAGATTCCCATACTCTTTGTCTAAGGGTAAACGGAAAGGACAAGGAAACGTCCTTTACGTTAACGGTATGACCATCTGGTGACCAAAACGTGACAAAACTAGCAAACAGCAACATCGTATTCATAAAACCTAAAAGCGTGTTAGAATTAACGTAGGCATGTGGAAAAACTTTGCGGCATAAAAAATATGGCGTCGTAGAAAATCCTAGTTCTATTCTTAAGCAATTATATAAAAGACAAAATATGAGGAAATTTATACCGTATATCTTTTAGCATACAGTGATGACTTATTTCCAAAATTGAAGCTTAGATTTATGTGAACAATAGTTTGTGAACAAAAAATCGCTTTTTCACAGTTTTTTTTTTTTTTTACTTTTCTTTCAAAGAATGTACCGGAAAACTCAGAAAATATTATAACTTAATGTATATGGCTTGCAGAACTCGCAATTTTATCATCGTAATGAGAAACGTTCGCTATTGGACAAGTTTAAGCCAGTTTACATCACGAACGTGACCTATGCACGCAGCGACGCGATGCCGGTCTTGCTAACGGCCTTTTTTTTCCCCCTCCGACTTCCCAACCACAATAGAATCCCTGTTTTTTTCACCGTTCGAGTTGTATGACCTGCCCATCTCAGCCATTGTAAATTCATAATTCTTGCAATTTCGGGTGAATCCTATAGTTTATGAAGTTTTTCGTTCGGTAGTCACGACATACAGTACGTCATCATGGTGTGTTGAAATAAAGCGTGTGTTTAAGCCGTGTCAACATATTTCATTTTATATTTTAGCGACAATGGAGGATTTCTCACACTATACTCACACGCTGTGGGTAACACTACATAGTGTGTATGTGTTAAAAATGGGATTCTGATATATCACCTGCTATATATACCATACATTCTGCTCGCTGTAAACGTTTTCGGAGGATATTTGATTGAGCTTGGTAGTAATTAGAATCTCAGCTGAACATTTTGATTACTAAAATCTTTACTGAAAACACTTTTATTTTTCCTATTCTAGGTAGTAACATTTTCATAAATTTTATTTTGAAAAAAATCTAGCAAGAATTTCTATTAATTACTAAATTATACTTACAAATACAGAATGAGAAACTGACGTCCTCACTGAGATGACGAAAAACAAAGCTTACCTGCAAAAGCAATAAAGAATAATTTTATCATGGTATCAAATAAAGAAAGGTCTTCTAGAATGTACATTTTATATACCATAAAACATTCAGATTCTTTACTAATATAAATATCTCGCTACAGTGCATACTTTCAAAAGTAACACTAGATGTAGCACAAACTGGTAATTGAAAAAAATAAAAAATAAAGATTGTTCTCGAAAGAAGCGTTACTAGAACAACAAAGCTTTTTTAGATCTTCAAGGGTAAGGAAGGGAAATAAATAACTTGATACAGATAATTATCCATGTTAATGGAAGTTAAATATAAATAGTACCTTGTGTTTCTTTATATTGGACAAACATTCGATTAATGTAAAAGCATTGTGACAGCCAGAGTATGCTCTAATTTACTAACAATACGTATCATATGTTAGTGGTGCCGAAATCTGGAACGGGATGAAAAAGTGATGAGTGAAGACACATAGATACTGTATAATTATATCGTTGTAAAATAGGCTGTCATATAGTATTGGCATAGTTTGATCGTAAATTAAATGGATACTAAAATAGTAATTTTATTTTTTGAGGATTTTTTATTATTATTATTGTGCTATACAGATCCGTGTCGTTAATGCTTGATGAAATAAACATTTTGAGTTGAATTTTATTTGTGGTCTTTAGACATGTATGGATCGGGGTAGGACACGATAGGGAAAAGGATGCGACAAGGTGTCGGCAGGGCCTAAGTTGAAGATACCATCCCCGCATTGCCTTGGTGTGACTAAGAAAAAAATCCTTAAAAAAAACATCAGTCAGGATGGTAAACCGATGTTATCGAACCCAGATTCTCGCGAATGACAAATCAACACTCTACTAGAATGGATTTTGAAGAGCTAAAATGGCTTTTTGGTAACGTCGTTGCACGTATTTAATTTAATAGGCTACACTAAACGAATAAACCAACTAAAATATGCATATCGATGTAAATTCCGGAGTAAGTGACAAAAAGAGGGAACTCAGAGCTCTTTTTGTCCTCCACAAAGCCCACATGGTACAAGCAGGGATCGAACCGACCCGCCCCCCCTAGCAGGAGACGTGCGGTTCCATTGGTATCGTACAATAGGAGGCAGGGAGGTTAGAATAAAGACATTATGAATTCGGCCTTTTATTTCGGAACACCCTGGTGTTTTTCACACATGGTTACTCAGTGTGAAGTGCAAATCTTGTAATTGACTTTTAACCCACTTCTAGACTAGCTAGAGATCTGAAATGTTCCACACAGTCTTAAATCTAATGACAATACATGAGAATATACGAGGGCTATTTTTTAAGTAAGGTCCGATTGTCGACAGAAACGAAACTAGTAAATATAGTTTCATACATTTTTTGTTATTTCCTCTGTACACATGATGCTATTTTCCTACATAGTTACCATGTTTGTTTAAGCATTTATCACAGCGTTCGACAAGTCTTTGTATGTCCACGTCTAGAAATCACCCGCCTGTGACAGAAGCCAATCTTCAACCGTTGTTTTTCACTTCCTCATCGGTGTCAAACCGCTGACCGGCGAGAAACTGCTTCAGGAAATTCCAGTGACAACGTGGAAATCGTGAAACACCGGTTTTTATAGATTTTTGCAACTGCACGCACCAGCTCGAAGGTCGGCCCGATCGCGGTTCATCATGAACATTATCCCGTCCGTCCTTGAACGATCGCACCCATGCACGCACATTGATGCCACTCATTGCATTCGGGCCGTACACCTCACATAATCTGGCGATGAATTTCCACCGCTGACACCTTCCTTGCTGTCAAAAATCGAATAAAAAATTCGGTCACAGGCGGGTGATTTCTACGACGTGGGTATACAAAAACTTGTCAAACGCTATGATAAATGTTTAAACATAGATGGCAACTATGTCGAAAATTAGTTTAAGGTGTACAGGGGAAATAACAAAAAAGTATGGCATTATCTTTACTAGTTTTGTTTCTATTGACAATCGGACCTTACTTAAAAAATAGCCCTCGTAAACACTCACCCTTGATGTCACCTTGTTATCAGTGTTGCCATCTCGGTATAAAGTTTTTCTTTAAACAATACTACGTCAGTTTATTGGAATTTGATATCCGCTAGTGATGATTACAATCATATATAAAGCACGAAACACAGACTTGCAAACTGTGAATAATTTTACAACGTCAAACGCTGAAAATGTCGATTTGTTCCTTAACTCAATAAGCATCTAATATTAAAAAAAAAAATTGGAATAAAAATCTATATATTGCTCTAAAGAGTAAAATAATAGTTTTATTTTTTAAAAAAAATGTAAAAATCGCTTTTTTATGGACTAAAAAGGAGAAAATAAAAACAATTTATAACTTTTTTAACACTTATATGACTAAAATTAAAATGTGGAACGTTCATATCAAATACAGTAAAATATAATTTAACATTAAAATAATTTTCCTTTAGCGCTCCACACTTTTATTTTCAGTCATATAATTGTTAAAAAAAAAGTTATAAATTATTTTTATTTTCTCCATTTAGTGCATGAAAGAGTGTACTTTTAAAATTTCTTTTTAATAATATCTACGAATATGAAATAAACCGATGCAGTTTAGAAGACAACACTAAGGAAGAAAAACTGTAAACAAAAGACTGCAGCAGCAAAAGAATGAAAGGTAAGCTAAGTTTCAACATGTTTACTGTATCTTTGTGTGTACATACTTAAGATACGTATTTGCTTTAACATACGTCATGGAGCACATGGGTTATAGCTCTGATACATTTATTTTTTAAAGGATATTTGAGTGACACAGACGTTTTCTTAAACAGCATGTCAACGAACAAAAGACAGAATAATTATTTTCCTATATTCTGCAAAGAACATGTCCTTATTTCTTTGAACTTTTGTACTTTTGACTTGTCAAAAAAAATAAGCGCACACGTGCGAAAATAGAATCGATATTGTTTGGAGGGAGGGAAACAAGACTAAAACAAAAGATAAAGAGAGCAAAGGAGCAGAACAGTGTTGCCAGACAATACTAAAAACATTATCTTGTGTATTGTTTCCCGATTATCGTCTTGTTCAATCAATATTTGACTTTTTTTAAAAAAGGATACTGTTTATTGATCATATCCTTCTTGTTCTAGTTTAGTTTCGGGATTTTAATTTTTTATTTATTATTGACAAGTTAACGAAGCTATCAGTCTTGTTCTTAACAACGGAATATGCACCGCTCAGGACAATTAGGAAATATGTACGAAGTAGTCACTGAATTGCTCAACATTATCATGAAGTGACAATTGACAGCCTATAAATGGTAGCAAAAAATGTAGTGACAGGAACATGAAACTACAGGCAAATGTGAAGAATGTGGTGTAGAGTGTGAAATGTGTCACACATTGTGACATGTGAGATGTGTGGTTCCCACTTTACCCAGGTCAGTAAAGTGTATGGTCCCCACGAACAGCTAACGCAGTCTGACACAACATATTCTTCATGTTGTAAATCAGATTATTGAAGAGTTCCTGTGGGAGTCTTGCCCATTCCTCCTGTAGAGTTCGTGGTGGAACACGGCGTGCAGCAGCCCGTTTTCTCACCTCATATCACGCATGTTTAATGGGATTCAAATCTGGGGAGCATGCTAGCCAGTCCATTCCTTCGATCTAATCGTCAAGAAAACAGTCATTTACCAGGGAAAGAAAGGGGTATGTGCATAAAAGGTGATTTCTCGTAAAATGTATTTTAAATTCTAAAGATCACATTTACCTTCTATGTATTTCATATTCTTAAAATCGCTATAGGTGATTATTTGAGCTCTTTGATTCAAACTCTCTGAGGTGCTAGCTGTTATGTGTAGTATGGTACGGGTGCAAATTCATTTTTTTTTCTAACGCACATAGCCCCTCATTTCCCTGTATTCTTCAAATAAGAACCCCTACCCAGCCCTGGAATATGGGCGATCGAAAGAATTAATAATTTCATCTTGGTGCTAGTGATTGATAAAAGAATGATTTCGCTGTTCTTAGGCGATCAGTGACTCTCCAAGCCATGGGTTCCGGAAGATCACGTTGTGTAGCCATTTGGAAGTCCTCACAACACACGCACTACAGTCCGTTTACATCGTTGTTCATTCCAGCATTGACATTCAGAGTGATAAGGTAACACACATATTTCTCTCTGGTTGCTTCTTCTGTTATCACGTGCTGCTGTTGTGGGAATTGGGTACACTATTTTTTAACAGACATATTCCAGACTGTCGCACATGAATACTTCCCATCAAATGTGTCACATTTTGCGTCTCAGCTTCACTTTCTTATATTTTCCGCCATTTCCCCTAATTTTCCAAAACCATTCCTGCACTCACAAAAGACTTGCTGCTTAAAAATTGTGGTTATGTATTATTGAATGATTTATCACGTCTTGCTTTGGCGAGACTATAACTATGATGGCTATAGTGCTAAATTCCATGAAATGCACCGTGGACTTGTCCTCAGGCATACAACAACTGTCAACAGAATGGTGTTCTCGTGTTATACGACAATACATCCCCACGCGTCGCACGAAAGGACTGTCCAGACTTGTACTGAGTTGCACTTTGAAACCCTTTATCACCCGCCATACTATCTGGACTTATCTCCCACTGAATAAAACCTATTCCGCTATATTGGAAACTTCTTAGCCAAACAAAAATTTCGTAATAAGAAGGAGATCCGGTTCGTAACTTTGCTACATCTCAGAGTCCACACTTCTTTCTACGGACATATAATCGTTGTTAGAGCGACGATAAGGAGTAAAGTAAGACTATTCTAATTAGCGATGGTATTCCACAAAGGCTATCGACTCAGTGAAAACTGAAAAAGGGAAAACTTATTTCAGATGAGAAAAAAAAAATCAGTGATCTCAATTGACTGAACCATAATCTCTGATACAAGTGCAGATTATAGTGGTATCAAACTGCTATAGTTATTAGTATCTTCGCTTTCTGGTATCCACAATAACTTGCAAATTACCTCAACTGCTTTTTCTTACAGTATATATTTAAAACAAGGACTTCCTTTTGTCAACTACAATCAGTGTTTTCATTATATTTTAGTCGAACGAAAAGAGTTGGCATAGGTTTATAAATAACAACCCTTTCTTGCTTGCTTGTTCTTGTTTTAGCTCCTGGACAAATCTTAATTCATTCCATTTATTAGCTATTAACTTATTTCCATGCTTCGTTACAAGGAACAGTCTGAATTCGAATCGAAAGATTCTGGTTCAGGTTTTCTGTCGTTTCCATCAGTTACATCAGACGAATATCTGAGTGATATCTTGAATATTTGCCAAGGTCACCATCTTCTCCATATCTTATCTGACAGATAAAGTGAATGACGTAATACAACGAAAGGATTTTGAGAAAGTTCTAATTTACATGTTTCAATAGAGCTTTTGGCATATATTTCTCGTCTTTATCCCTGTAGAAGTGTTCGCTAAGGGACGTTATCTCTCTAATATGTGACGCGTTTAGGTCATAGACACCTATCCAATACACAGAAAATAAACTAAGTAAAGAAATATTGAAATCTAAAATTATTTACTTCTTACTACTTATTTTGTGAACTGGCAACACTGAGAAGATAGAATCAAGAAGAATTGGGAAAAGAAGACAACAAAGGAATATACTTTGGAACAGAAATGAAGAAAGAAAGGGTAAAGGATTCAGAGCATTGCTTTCATCTCTCCCTTCCTTCTCTTTCTCTCTCTGCGTTCTCTTTACATTTCCTTTCGTGTTATAATCGAATTTGAGATCTCTCAGCCTTATGAAACATTAATAACAAGTGGATTTCATGTGGAGTCAGTCGCCTGAACAAGAGTGCAAGGGGCTTGTTTGGATTCATCAGGGCTTCCGAAAAGCAAGTTAAAAAGAAAATGTTTCTGAAAAGAAAACAGAAAAGGAAAAGGAAAAATGCCGAATACATTGAAAGGGAAAGGTTAAGAAAAAGGCAGGTAGAGAGTTAAGTGAATATAAAAACAGGTTATGTAACTTCAGGGAAGAATGAATCTACATGCAGTTTTTATAATGACAGACTCATTTTTCCCCCCTTCAATTAGAAACTCAAGGTTTCCAGGAACCATACTCACTATTTTGTACGAGAGTTGAACAAAATATGTTTTAGGTTCATTGACAGCGAAGCTATAACTAAGAGACCTAAAAATCCCGCTCATTATGTCCGTCTGTCATTTCGTGTCCAGAAATTTAATCTCAGGAACTACGCAAGGTAGAGAAGTGCGTGAGGTGTCGTTGGAAAGATCTTGACTAAATTAGCTCAGGATCCCTGGGACCGTCCTGATTGGTGCAGTGGTTAAGTGTTACAAGCCGATTTTCTAAAAAAAAAAAAATGTTCAAATTGCTTCCATTTAGTTATACTTAACTGCACCAAACGTGGTATAAACGTTACACGACACAATACAAATCAATGGGAGTGCCTACGTTGCCAAGTAACCCTCGTACAAGTATTACCAACCTATTTTTAATAAAATTATCTTTTTTTTACGTTGCTTCCATTATTTTAGTTGTAGCAGCACCAAACTTGGCATAAACATTGTTTGACACAATAGGAATATACTGCGGATGTTCCCGCTCCCCAAGAACCTCGTTGTCAGCGTTGCCAGCCCATGCCAAATGTTTAACTCATGAACCATAAATCGTAGAGACATGCATGAGGTGTCGTTCGCAAGGTCTTAGCTAGATTAGCTCAAGCAAAGCGCACGTGCATGGGCAAATATAGGAATCCGGGGACAATGGGGCTTACCCCCTGACTAGTTCATTAAAATTTAATAGTACAAAATAAGTGGTTCCCTAAGGGGAAAGCGGAAATAAAATAGCGAGAAATGTGTGTAATGCAAAAGTAAGTTTCGTAAGGAGTGGGGAAGGGTGCCTCGCCCCCCGACTACTTACATTCCCTAACAGTTGAATATTAATGTTTCTATAAGGGGAAAAGTGAAATATAGTAGATAACCATTGAGATTCCCCAGGAACCCCGTTACCAGTGTAGCCAGTCCATGCCAAAGAATATATCTCATGAACCTAGTGCTATCAAGGCACCGCAGGCTTTGCTATTGTTGGTAGAATCGCAGCTCCAACTGGTTTAATTTATGATTATTGAAGAAGAGAACTAAATCAGTTTTTAACATTTATTTCGGAGGCTGGTTTTTGGTTTTGTTATAAAATTTCCGTGTTTGTTAGATGTTTGTTCTTTAAAAGAAAATCACTGAGCTCAAGATGAAGTGTGAAGAAGTTAATCATGTCTCTCTGAAGGTATTGTTAACGACCCTTCCGCACTTACAAGGGAAGGTTCCGCGTGTGAATGTTTGAGGCCGGGAATCAAACTATGCTCTCAAGCTAAAGCATAGCACAGAAAACATAAGTGTGACAAATATCAGTTCTGGGTTCTAATATCTACAAAGCCGCTTCGTAACCAGAACTTAATTTGGTATAGTTATGTTTTCCGTTATGTACTTTCATTTGAGTTTGGCGTTACTCCTGGACTCTACTTTCACTACTGGACCCCTCTCCTTTATTAGTTTTTTCATGATTAATTAAAACGTTAAAAACAAATAGATGGCACACAAATGACTTGTGCCTAAGGTTAAAAAAAAGTTAAAAATGAGGCAAGTACTTCTATTTCATTTTAAACCAATAACCAAAATGTTATCCACAACCTTAGTTTCCAATTTGTTAATGACACCACGGATGTGGAAGTGGAATTTATTATAAAATATTTGAAGTTTCCCGCAATAGTTATGGAACTGGAGAAAGGATATCTTGCTTAATTATTTTTAAGTTGCTGTAGTTATATATTAGGCTCTAGATTATAGAGCAGAAGATATGTGTCCACTTCTATAATATATAATAAATAAATAACCATATAGTGAAATAATGTTTTGGATTTTTGTAAATTATATCTTCCCAAATGCTGTAAACAATAAAAGAGGGTCACAAGTAACCCTAACTGCTTGCAACCTTCTTTCTTATAACAAGTTGAACTGAATGTTGTAACTTCCCCAGGCTGTGTATTAATTTACAAAATCTGTGTATTTTACCTCTAGGCCTAATAAAGAAATTGGTATGAACTAAACTTTCCTTTTCTATATTTTCTTCTTTAACCCGCCATTAAATAATACGTATTAACATCCCTTCTTCTACGGGTTTTTTTTTTTTTAGATTTTCGGCTACGTAAGGTAAAGCCGGGAGAGATTAACCACAATTCAAGAAAAAAAATATTAAAATTCTACTTTTTGTGTAAACAACTAAATAATTACAAAATATATTCTTTAGTATCTTCTACACAATTACATGCTATTCACCTTTGGTAGAGTTCATTCTATGCTTAATAACAATCTTTTTCAAAAACCTTAATTTGCGCATTTTGTAATCCCTCTATTCCATAAAGGTTTTATACCCTCTGGTATTCCATTTTCATACATTTCGCTTATGTTTTTCACTGCCTCCATTTAATCAGAGATTACTTGGGATTTTTCCCCTACATTTCCAAGTTAATTGCCGTATTAATTATATTTTATAAATCACAAATACGGCAATATGTACCCACAAAAGAAACTTTATAAAACTTTACAATTAAAAGCACGAACGACAAACGATATGGCATCATCATTTAGCTTTTTTTTTTAACTCTCTCATTTTTCTGAACATTGATAGTTCTGAATATAACTTGTAGATAGTATATCTAACGAAATCCTATGCAAAGTACGGTCCGTAAAGCAAGATGACATAGTCAAGGCCTTCACATTTCTCTTCAATAGCAAAGATCTTCAAACTATAGATTCATTCATTTGATAGATATTGTTAAGTATTATCTACGCAGTTTACAAAATACTATTTATTATTGCTCTTATTTGTCCGCTAGTTTTAAGTATATTTTGAAAGAGGGTTTGATTACTAAGTCCACTTAAAACACATTTTAAGTTGGTTTCCTTTCTTCTTGGCTTGTTTAGCGTTTCTTTGTCGCTAAGTAACATGTTTGTAGATCCTCAAATTCTCATAATATTTAAAGATTTCAAAATCCGTGAACCCAGTTGATAAATACGGATGTACCACTAAGATGTGTTGTTCAAACCTTTCTAGAAAACACAAAAGATCCTCACCACAAAAAATAGTAGGAAACATGTTAAGATATTTTTAAAAGTTGTAGTTGCAATATAAGCGCCAATATCTCCAGAGTCATTGAGTTCTTTTAAGAAGATTTGAGTGACATCAACAAAGAACAAGAAATACTTCAACAAAAATATAAACAACATACCCAACAACCAGGTAAAATGTAATTATTGTGTTCTACGTTCAAAGAAAATGTAAAGATGAATCAAATGTATTAAAGTTGTGATATTAAAGGCTTAAATGTAAAAAAAAAAAAAAAGTATACAACTCATTAGTTTTTAATTTTACAAAAAAGTGTATGTTCGAAGACTATATCCTGCTTATTAGACTTTCCTTTCACACATATGGGAAGACCTGTGGACAAACCTACTCTACCGATTTTATTTATTTATGAAGTAGTATATTTCGTCGGTTTGTTTGGCATTAATGACTTTATTTATTCTCCACATACAAAAATGAAACATGAATAATCTACGACTTCCGCTTTTCGATAATCTTACGTCATAAGAATAATCTAAGGTCATATTTGAATCGGCATTGAAAAGCACTTTGCTACATTGCTATTGTGATTTAGCTTATCATAGAAATGTTAAAAGTAATAAAGCTTGTAACGAAAATGTAACTGTAAATAAACATTACGTGTTAGACCAAACCTGATGGCATTTCTGAAATTAACCGCAAAATTTCATTCTGTAAAAAAAAAAAAAAAAAAAGTCTTCAAAACGGAAAATATGTTGTTACATTTGTGTTATCTAACGGAAGACCATTGACGTTACTGAGAACGCGTTACACAATGTTTTAATACTCATTACATTCTAACACTAGTCATCTGTAAAGTCATTTAGAGTAAATCCTCGTTTGCTTCGTGCCCCGGAAATTCACAATACCTCTAACTAATGAATTTCTCCAGAAAGTTTACACAAATCTCGTTCTTCGATATTAAATCTTCCACATAAGTAATCTACTGTTTGTTAAAATATTTTTTTTGTACAAACTTTGACATTCAACATATCCTTTAATAGTAGTACTATTATTTGCCCTTTTAAATTTATCTGAGTTGTTGAAAGTCGAATAGTTCCATCATAGCGCCTCTCTCTTTATTTCTTTATGACTTAAAATTGTCTACTAGCCATTGATCATACTGCACTAACTATCAACGTAAGGAACAACGAAATCTAATACATCGGAAAGTAAGACATCTGATGGTCTTGGCTATTCCAAAGATCTTGGACATTTTATTACTGCCCGACGGTACTGATAAACCACTACTATAAAATATTTGTACTGCCTTCTGAGTTCAGACTCTATTTAAGTAATTTGAATTATTATAATTATTTCAATTTTATTTTATTTTCGAAATGATCTGCTATGGTTCATCAAGCTATTAACAAATCCTCCCCCCTTCCTAGAAAGCACAAAGGCAATGAGGTTCTGGGGAAGTGCCTAAGAGGTGCCTGGGAATTTCTCCCCTTTAATTACCACACTGATTTTAACCCAGGATTTGATGCATGGGGGTCACAGTTTACTCACGTCATTATACAAGTTAAAATACAACACAAAAGTGACGAGTAATTTTTGGTCAATTGGTCAAATCTGGAAATTATATCTAGGAATTTGCCCGCCATATTGAATCCGCCATTTTAGCATTTTTGAATTTTGACTTCATAATCATTTATTAGTGGCCTCGCAAATATAATGAAACTAATTTTCAGTCAATTTGAAGAATTTTAAAAAAAATAATGCCCTCAATATTGGATCCGCCATTTTGAATTTTGACTTGATAATAGTTATCAACGACCTCGAAAACCTATGTGTAAATATCATACAAATTGAACAATGTTTTCATATTTTGACCAACTTTCTGGGATTTCATCCCACTGTGCGTCAGTCCCATCTTTCCAAGACCTGCGCAAACTCTCCTACCGCGCAAAATCTCCCAGCTATACCTTAGTTTATTTTATGGTACTTGATATCACTTTTCTTCTACGGGTTTTAAAGTTTGGGTTATGTAGCTTATTAAAATGCAGGTGTTATCACTTTTCCTATGCGAGTTTTAGATTTTCTACTACACTGCGAATTAAGTATTACGTGAATCACAATTTTTGGGGGGGGGGTGGGGCGTGGTGTAAGTAGCCACACTTGACAATATCAACGTTATTTCTAAATGAGAATATTAAAAGAAAAATACAGAAATGTTATGTAAGTGAAATCCAAATATAATTGATTTGGAGACCAATAAATGTGAGTCATTGTATTTCTTCAGAACCAGCCTTAATCAAGAGCAAAGAAACACAATATATAAGGGAAGTGTTAATTGTGCAGTAACCATGAGAAAATAATGTATTGGCATGTGCAGATGAAAAGGAAGGTATTCATTATTTAACCCAATGACAAGATAATATTTGAGCTTTGACATTTCCCGTGTTCTAACTTCTCTTTTACTATTTATTTCCGCATTGTACGAAAAAACCTGGCAGGGATTCCGCCAGGATTTTAAATTTTGGGGTGTGTGTGTAAAGTCAAGATTGGAAGAGTGTAAGTGGAGTTTTGCATGGTTTCTATTGATTTTGGACTAAAATTGTTAAAGTTGGGAGTGCTCTCGTGAATTTCGGAGGTGACACCATCCACGGGATGAGGGAAGGGGGGGGGGGGTCTGATCGAATCACTGGAACCTGGTATACCCTATGAATGAGTGGATTTACTCCTCACTTTGGAATCATCGGATTTTTGGTTTGATTCTCAGTAGTGACGCATTGAATGTAAGCATCTTAAACTAAGTTCCATGGAATTCATTAAAAGGTAATGTCAAACACCATCAGTTCACTACACAATGAGCTTCGAATGAGAGGCCTTCATCTAGGTCTTAATGATATTAATAGTCATAAATGAATTTGGATTATTTTGTGAGTGAGTGAATGTGTGGGAGGGAGATAGCATTCAGCCATTTAGACCCTATATTTCACTCTTCTGTGGATGTCCTTTTCATTTTCCACAAATCATAAATGTCTTCTTCAATGAAGTCGTGAAAATAGCTTGATTTCATTAAACCATCTTGCATTTGGTCGCCTTCTACATCGTTTTTTCCCCTCTGAGAATCCACTATAGAATAGTTTGTCATCCATCTTCCATCTATTCGTTTACATATATTTCTTCATCCTCGCAGTCGCTTACATTTTCTACCCTT
>JAGDQP010020527.1:16322-33144 GCA_022664845.1 Lepisma saccharinum | reverse complement strand
AAAATTATCTAATAAATCATCATGCTAGGATTTGGGGTAGTATCGAAAAGGCATCCCGGTTTGAAATGAAATTCATATGTTTCGGATTACTTTATGTATAAATATTCTGTTCAACTGATATAACGGGGTTTACTAAAGCAAATACAACTAGGAAATTAAGAATTGCTACTGTTTTCTGTATTTTGATTATATTGGGTATGAGATGTAAAATTCAAATAGGAACATTACGTAAGCTACGAGATGGCAAAGTAAAGTATTGTATAGGATCTAATTAAGCTACGTAATGGATATAATTAAATGATGTAATAACTAATATAAAACCTGTACACAAGAATAATAAAAAGTTGATGCAGAATTGAGAAATTGTAATACGATAATCTGCTTAGAATCAATTTCCCTCTTTCCGCTACAGTTCTTTGTTTTGTGTTTGATCGAAATGTATGTATAATGATGCTCGGTAGAGGTCAATCAAAAATGCTATGAATGTCATATCTAGGAACCGCAAATACAGATCAAAGTCCTGAATGGAAATTAATATAAAACTGCAATTGTATAATTTTTGTATCTAGTCAAGGTGAAGCAGAAAATGTTTTAAGGGAGAATTAAGTTATGACTTATGTATGCGAGATTATAGAACCGAGATACTAATTACACAAACCTATGTAAAATATTGTTACTGGTTACCCTGAGAGAGACTTATAAGAATTCTAACCTGTTCTTATTAAATTAAATTGCTTCAAGCAACATTACCAGTTTTTTTTTTTTTTCATTTCGACGCTCGACTTAACTGCTAGAGTAACTTTTCGTTACTCTAGGCCAGGTTTATAAAACTGGGTGTCGCCTCACCCGTTGTGCACAAGCCCGGGTTCCCCCAAATAGGCACTTCAGTTCATGACGTCAGGTGGAACAAAGAATACACGTCCTGATCTTCGGAGTAAAGAGTCTCATGCCAAGATTAAACAGCCGGATGATAAATATTAAATATTACAAAATATATATCGTCAGTTATTGAATTATATATATATCGTGTTTTACAAGGTGCGAGAATACTGTATCACACTAATAAGTAATGCGAAACACAGTGAAACAATTCAGAGCCTTTCTTCAGAGTTCAAGATAGTCAGTCATGATGTATAACCAAAAGTCAGCTATTTGTAATTGTGAAAATTGTAATATAAATGAACTGCCAGCTAAATTATGCCAAAGAATCATTTTCTTGTGGCGTGAGAGAGAGATTGGTTGATAGCCCATCAACAAAGGGATTCCTTATGTCACCGGGAAATGCACCACACTTAGCTGCAGATGCACTTGCTTCAAATATAACTTAATAGCGTCGAGGATCTTCTTTGGAACATTTTCTTCTGACATCTCGTCGAAATCTGCCACGGAAGGGAATTGTTCTAAGATTGTAAGTGTAATCTCTGAATTCAAAATTTCAGTTTTGTTTCTTCATTCCCTACCTTTCACCTTGAACCTGGAAAATAATAATACTAGATTCCTGCAGGCTTAAAGCTTTCAAACTAAGGATGTATTATGTTTCTGAGACGCTAGATAGAACCCGTATCGACGACTTTTACACCGCCTGCTGATGGTTTGCGCAACTGTTTCCAAACTGTTCGCGGCAGTGTTGTTAACTTGTCCTTCGACTTGACTCGGTCATTTTCAATTTACTACCAATGTTCGGAAAAGTGTGTGTGTGGTGGTGGTGGTGGGGGTTAGGGCCATGGGCTCCTTTCTCCTTCCTTACTTCTTTCGTGTATTGTCTTCAGCGGAAATCTGTCTGTTGTCTACAAGGCCAGACGCACAAAAATAAAATCCCTTCCGTGAGTTTCGTGCAAAAGAAATCGCATCTTGCAAAGAAAGAAATAAAAAACGGCCCACAGTGTGCGTGCAGTCTTCTGGCTGCATTTGAAGCAAAGGAACAGACCTGATTCCAGCCATAGAATCAGGTTTTGGCTCAGGCTGGATGAGTGATGTAAGAATGAAGAAAGTGGGAGGAAACAGGAGAACTCCGAAAAAACCCACGCAAACGGTTTTTGTCTACCACAGAGCCAACATGGCAAGAGCAGAGATCGAACCGACAACCTCTAGCACCAGACCAAAAATCTGCGGTCTAGCATTAAGCCAGCGCATACCCCCAATAATATTTAGTCCACTCCATGGCTAAAGAAAAATTCGCAAGAAATGGCCTGAATCAGCGTTTCCAGCTGTATCGTGTGCGATACGCACGCGCCGTGAATGGCGTAGCGCTCCACATATTCTCGACCTACGGTACGAAGTGAGGTGGGGTGGTCAGTCTCACGCTCCGCCTTTACCTTCCCAAGGTGCCCAGGAGTACAACGGACACTCTGGTACTCAATTTGATAGGGGGCTCAGTGGACCTCAGAGCGCCAGATATTGGAGCACGATTAAAAAATTACCCAGCGTCCTGGCCGGGATTTGAACCCGTGCTGCTGGATTTGTAGTCAGACGCGCTACCACCTGAGCCACGACGATTAACATAACTGAAGAGTTGAAATATATAATGGGCCAAGAAACAAAAATGTCAATTCTGAGTAGTTTTTTTTTATGTGTTCTATGTTATACTCCACATAACATATGAAGTTCTGAATATGCGGTACTACTCTTGTTGGTATTACACTACTATCTTGTAAGGAAACTGAGAACTATTTCAGGGAAAGCTGACTTGACAGAATGCGAGTCAAAAGATGGATTCCGTTATACTTTTATATCAGTATTTTCATACTTCATAATTTTTATGCTATATGTGAAACAGTTGCACTCTCCACAATCCCACAAAAATGCGCTTTCCGTAAGCGGACATAAAATATAATGTTCCAATTGATCCTAAATAATTCAATATCAGTCGAATATGTTTGGTCTTGAATGAGTGTGTTGCACAGCCGCAAAAGGGCACTGATAAAGTATGTCTTATATATATAAGATAAATTTAAGACAATGAAGGAGTGACCAATTTGACTCCAATGAGATGAGAGTCTCCAATCTGACCCAGACACAAGATCAATATTCCCCACCAAACCTAGATTAGTTTTTCAACATCCACCTAATCTTAGAAACACCTTGGTCCGTACGAATCCCTCCTTGCCACCACACCAAACCGGCGCACAGACATGTCAGAGACCCAGATGTAAGGTCTGCTCCATTTTCATCACTTCTCCCACAATCACTATCAATACTGATAATGGTCGATACACCCTCAATCCCAAGGGTACATGCCACACCCCTAATGATATATACATCCTAACCTGCAAGTTCTGTGATGCATTTTATGTGGGGGAAACAAGTTTTGCTCTTAATATTCGAATTAATAACCATCGTCACTTCTGTACTATCAACAAACCGGATGCCCCAGTTTCCTTGCACACCGAGTCCCACAATACCAATTTTGATCTATCTTTCTTGGTTGCCATAATCTACATTTTACCCCCTACGACCAGCACCTTAACACGCCGTCTGTGGGAGAATGCCTTTATTCACGGTTTGAGCGCGAAAATAAAACCTGGCCTTAACCTTCAATAACTCTAAGCTCCCCTTTTCCCGTGAATTTTCAACACATTTCCATCCACGATCCCACCTTGTACTTATATGCTACAGCAGTCAGTTGTTCTCCAGTTTTGATGTTTTGTCCGCTACGTGTCGCCACTGTCTCTTCAAACTTGCACTTTGTTAACACGTGAACTTCGCTCTCTTCCTCTTGACTTGAAAAAGTGTGAATACACGAAATATAGTGACTTTTTTTATGTGTGCATGTTAAAATGTGTGATCTAATGCGTTAGTAAGCTGTAAGTAATCCTTTTTTCTCCTTCATTTATCTTAAATTGCCTTCCCGGCTTTCCTTTGTACTAGTTATGTATATATATAAACATTTCCTAGCAAACTTCTACTTCCATCATATTCTTATTAAATTAGATCTCGGAATTAAGATCAAAATATATCAGATTTGACAAATCGTTTTCGCTAAATCCCGACAATGTTTCTTCAAAATTTTCCGGCCAACACTACGTTAGGGAAAATCTGCCAGATTGTTAGTGAGTCAGTGCTTCAACTGATTTTTAAGAAATCATACTCACCACTGACGCAGTTAACAACAAAGTTTTGCCGTGTATGTGATACTAAGAGTTTCATCCGCTAATGCAGAAAATCATTCAGCTGCAATTAATCAGGAAAATAATAATAATAATAATTGAAAGTTTGCAAATTTCAATAATTAATTTTAATGGTTAGATTATTCTCCCCTTATAGCTGACCGAGGTAGTCGTGTGGTCTGAGGCATTAGGCCAGCGTCTGTAAGGTTGCGGGTGCGAATTCTACCTGGGGCATGGATGTTTGTGGAATTTAAGAAGCTTTGCCTTCGTATAATCGTAACAGGTCGAGGTCAAAAGTTACTAACATTGCCCACAGAAAATGAAGTTAACCAAAATGTTCTCTTCTCTCTTATGATCTTAGATCACATTAGATCTTACAACCGAAACTTTTCAATATGTGTAATTTTAATTTATAATTCATATGTAATGTATCGAGGACGTCTGTTAAAGTTATTTCTTTACGTAGAAAGTAATTGCTTCAACCATAGACTTAAAATGTTTTATGTTCCAAATTTTCTCCGTTCTACCCTCGTTGGGTTGGGACTATACGTACATGAATTACTACATTCTTCATTACTGTCTAGAAAAAGTCTTTTTTTTTTTTCCTTGTTTTACCAGCGATATCGATATTATTGTCAAAGAATTTTTATATAAGTGGATGTCCTCATTGTTATTTACCACATCTATCTAAATGTGAAACTACAACGCAGAATGTACAATACGACCCTTGTCTGTTTATGAATAAACTTACAATTATATCGGGACGGTCGTAAGCTATAGTGCTGTTAGCTCCCTTACAATTAATTTTATATTTTAACTAACAATAATATGTTTCCAAACTTCATTTATTCTTGTTGAAATACTCTCCTTCCAAGCTCATAAAGTTGGAGTCAAGCGGGGGACATATACCCCATATCCTCCCTTACCTACGCCACTGTTCCTTTCCCCGCGAAGAATGGTCAAGGGACTTCACAGCCTATTACAAGAGAAAATGTAGCTCGAGTTTGTTTTTGCTGTCAAACCAGCGCTGGTGAAGTGAAAATTCTCTATTGAGTTCAAAATATACAACAGTCAGTACTATTTTGGCGAACAATAACAAGAGAAAATAATAGGTAGGTAGGTCTATCAATTGTTTGTCCCAGGCAGGAATCGACTTAATGATCCCAGAGATTTTTGCTGTGATAGCTGGGCTTTTTATTGAACAAACAAGTTCAGTTGATGGCGAAGGTAGACTGGTAATTTATGGAAGTTAAATAAGGGAAAGAAATTATCTTCAGGTGACGCAAAAATATCTCATTTGAAGGGTAAGAGGAAATGTCACAAAAATGCTTTTTCGAGAAAAACTTGTTTTCATGTTGAAAACCTTAAACAGAAAGAGTAGTTCGCCAATCCTTTTGCCACTTTTTCCATGGACAGTTCTACGTCCCAGGACGAATGGAACATTCCGTTCAATATTTCACGTTCACCAACAGAAAGGGCGCAGAACCCGAAAATTAACATTCCTTCTTTTTTCTCCTTCCCCTGTATTTCTTATCTAATTTTATACAATTAGCATGGACCTTCCGAACCGCACCCGATACCTTTAACAATGTCCTTTCATTATCACAAAACGTTAACTGAAGACTTGAATTGCAAAACATCTCAAGTCCACTTTTTTTCGTATTTGCATTTTTTCTGTTCGTCGGTATTTATGTTCCAAGGGCTATCCACTTCCATAAATATTACTTCCTAATCCCAACTCAAAAACCATTTTTAATATAAAATAATTTCAGCTGAGCAGAATAACATACCAAAAACTATTTTTTTCCTCCTGAAATAAAATATACTCCGGTGAACTTGGGATGTTTTGCAATTCAGGTCCTCAATTTACCTTTGATTATTATTTTGTAATATTTCTCGCACAAGAAACTTCCAAATGAATTTGCAACTTCGTAAGGGGTCGTCAAGGACACCTTTTCTGAAATTTGCTATCGGAAAGTTCTTCTAAAACTATGTATAAAGCACTGATTTTTTGTATTATAAGTTATATTCGATTCGAAAATAATGGAATGCGATATACTCTATAAAAATACACAGTTGTACCAAAAATATATATTAAAGGTTAATGTAAAACAAAGATCTCCAACAAAAATGGCAGCACTATCTCCGTATTTGTCTAATGTATTTTTATCCTTGCACAAAATTTCAATGCTGCTACTACAAATTCAAGTCTAGAGAATTCTAACTTCTTTCAGGGAAGGAAGTTCATAACCAATACACGAGTTCTATCCGTGACGATTTTATTTTTTCTTTCTTGTTCATTGTTGAAAGAGCTTAATTGTTATAGGTTTGGATTGAGAAAATTATTAAAATTTTACGAATTATATGTTTGACCTTTAATTTCCATACATGTATGCAAAGTATTGATATGGAGTTAGGAAAATTTAGGGCGCCACACTCACACTCGAAAATAAGCACTCCCATACTTACAAGTTCAGTTTGGAATTGAGCGTACTTTTGCTATTATATAAAGTATGTTGTCAAATATAAAATGCAAAGACCATGCAGCCGGGCTGCATATTCGGAAGGTCTTGGAGTAGAATCCAGAGGCATACAATCTCGACTTAGACTTTTCCAGGGATTCAAAAACACAATTCACAAACAGGGCTTTAGAGAGTTACACATTTTTAGGGTGAAAACCCCTTATGGAAATAGTAAGATACATATTGATCGCGAATGCTTTTCAAAAATTATCTTTCTCGACAAGAATAGAACCAGAAGCCACAAGTCCCTGATTTGGGGGAAGAGAAAGAAACGAAGCACAAGTGATGCCATCGAAAATATTTAAGCGCAGTATTATGGTTGTTATTAATTCGCTACGCAAAAATGACGTATTGGTACATAATTCGAAACACATGAGCTGCTAGTGGAGATTACAGAAGAGACATACACCACAAGCGGGCGCGTATTCTGAATTTCGTTTCGGGGGTAGTCCACCAGTTTTTTTTTTCTGGATCCAGGGTTTATATGTAATATGCAAAATATACTAATTTTACATAGAAATCGAAATTTCGTATTGGGTCCGGACCCCTTCGACCTCCCTGCCTATGCCCGAGATCACAAGACTAATTGATTCTTGGAATACTGGAACAAGACGTTTTCTTGACTCGAGAAACTTTTGGCGTAATCTAGAATAGTATTGCATCCTGTTCCTCTCGAAGTTTTTCTACATATTTAGTTAAATTGAAAAAATGTTTTTATGGCTTGAACTACACCATGGAAAATAAAGCAATAAATAAAGAACATTTAATGTCATGACTCATGAGGTTAGAAAGGTTTTCAACAAGATGTTATTTTCATTTTATTTGTAGCTACGTTGTTCTGAATGCCCTTTCTATGCCCATAGAAACACAGACTCAACATCTACCAAGTACCACCCTCGTCAGTTGTGAAACTTGTGACCAAAAACTGTGTGAACTGTAAAGAGTGAAGTTACGAAAAAAAGCCTCTTTCTAAAATACAGGAAGGAGCTTGGTTTGGCCAGCATTTGGCGCGACCTTGTAGAATAGAGAGGGGCGGAAAAACTCGACCAATGAGTAATAAATCATCAACCTCCTGCCATCCCTCACAGAACTTGAAACAAAACTGTCCTTATGTCAACGCTGTCAAAGCTGCTAGCAGTTCATGGAAGAATCCGTCATCCTTACGAGTGGCGCCAGCTTACTGGGTATAAATGGGGAGAATGAATAATAATTACAGCGTACGTAAGTTTTTCATGGACCTTGTTAAGTTCGTACGGTTAAAGTTGTAGAAAATAGTTCAAAATGAAAGACAAATTATCAATTCAGTAATTCCAAAAAGAAAATTATCAAAAATATTAACAGCTTTTGTAGAAACAACGGTTAAAAACAAACTCTAATTTCTCGTACACAAATAGTTAAATTTGGTATGTGTATATTTATATATAATAAATTATATTATCTAGAAAGGCCAAGGTTTTGTGATGTATTTAATTTCGTAGAATACATTTGAAGGAAGCATATGCTTCCGTTGGATGTTAATTCTGGGCTTCATAATGTATAACTATATGTTGATAATTTGCATAATTAATATTAATTATTTTATAATTAATGGGTGTATGTTTTACAAGTCACTGCCAAGCAAACAAAGGTGATCTCTTTTGATGTTTGGAGCAATGATCAATAACATTAATGCAATATTAGCAGAAAATAAAAAACGACAACAGTCCCCTTAAATTGAGTGCATGCCGACGCTTGAAGTTATCAGTAATGTATGATAGTTTCAAAATCCAGTTAAAGTCATGGAATCTGTCTTTAAAATTAAATTTGAAGTTTTATGTATGGCCTCTAGGCATCTAAGGCTCAGGTCGGGATAGGGGAGAGGAAAGGATTCGGGAAGGTGTTGGTCAGGGCCCATGTTGAAGGTACCATCCCGGCATTTGCCTGTGGTGACTGAGGAATCCTTAAAATCGAAGTTGGAATCAAATAAAAGAGCTCTGCTTCCTCCCTAACTTCAATTAATCTGCTCAATAAAAACCATCTTACTTCACAATGCATTAACAATTGCTTATGAGCACTCCCAAATTTTCTTTCACAAATTATATCAAATAACCGAGAATTCAAAGGGCATGATTATATATAGATGGCATCTTCTTTGCTGTTAATGCCTCTCCGTGGTTACAGCAATGAATACACACTTAAATGGTGCTATACAGTTTTTATCATAACAACCAGTCCCCTTTTTCTTTCACACACTGATCTTGCTCCGTCACTGCTAACACCCACACATTTATTCCAATTAATACTATCGTCAACGATGAACTTATTCAAAAACCGAAAAAATCCTGCTGATGTGGTATGTAATAGTAAACGTTTATAAAAAAGAAAATCCTCGTGCAATTTATTTACATAATCGAAGCGGATGACAGCAATTAAATTTGTATTATTTGTAATGTCAGTGCATTCATCTATCTGAATAGCACAGCATGTAGCCTATTTTTAATTCTGTTTATCACTGTCTTCCTAACATCTGCGGCTATTTTATCTATACTTCTTCTTACTGTAATAATTGATTATGAAGCTGAATAAAAGACTTATTAGTTTTCTCGCCCAGAACTGCAGAGGCCATCAGCAGAGCAGCACGTTTTATTAATTCCTTGCCAATAATATGCGACTTTCCTTTATCAGAGATGAGATGATACACTTCATATGAAGCACAAATAGCACTTTCGTTACTGCCACTTTCGACTGTATACATAGTATTTTGTTCGTTACGTAGCACATCAGCTTTTGCTTTAAAAGAAATCGTGGATTTTTTAAACATAATCTGAGTATTTTGTCTGCATATGACGACAGAGAGTGTGTTTCATTGGACACAACTTGGTAGCAAATAACGCACTGCCGGGACGACACAATACTTCTTTTTGAATTGAAATAAACCAGAGATTTATGTACGTATCGGAACATTCTTTGTGTTACCTCCATCTGGGCTTGCAATATTTTCGATCACTGAAGATGTTAGGTATGTGATACCATTAGCACTTGCACTATAACATTTTCAGTCCCTGCAGACCCTACGTTTGATACATTTTCAGTCTTCGTAGAACGTAAGTTTCTGATACTAGTAGGACCTGAAAAATTCTGAGTCTCTGAAGGACTACTCACAGAACCGAACTTAAGATAAAGGGTCCATTTACAACATACTACAGTAGCTACCCGTGCGTAAATGGTTGCATGCGAGCTAAGACCACAGATAAACGATACCAGATCGGAAAATGGCGTAATAAAATCAGTGACATCATCCTCGCGGACAAATTAAAAGCGGGCCGCAATTCGTTGTATTCACATTTAGAGCTGAAACTCATAAAAAAACAAAACAAATCAGAGTTGAAACGGGTTACCGGGTCATTAGGGTCAAGTTTTGAACCGGCCATCAAGGTCTGCGGTTCATCAAACGAGACCCGGTTTTGCTGCCATAGATAGCGCTTATGTCTGAGTGTATTAATGTCATCTAGCGGAACGCTTTTCAAACTTTTTGTACATGTTCTTCAGTCCGTTTCCTTGCTACCTAAATTTCCTTTTTCTAATTCTACCTTTTATTTTAACTTCTGGGTGTTTTGAGTGAACGGATGTTTACGACAGGTATTTATCTGCTAGTCTGTTTGTACAGTGAAACTTCCGAATAGCGAACATCATCAGGGCAGAAAAAATCTACCCGCTATTAGGAGGTCGAAGTTTAAATTTGTCTTATAAGACCTTTACGAAACTTTGGCTCAGGCCTCTTTTAGCAGGTGTCGGCTATATAGAAATACACATTGGAACTTCCATTAAAACACCTCAATTGAAATATCAAAATTATGTACAAATTGAATTACTATACATTAATAAAATGGAATGCGCATACTGTACTTAGACATTGAAAGTGAATGTTATTAAACACAATCTTGAAGAAAAATCTATTTTTTTATTGCTTGAACATAAAAATATTTTAGAAAATGACGAAATATTCAATTTTTTTTTATTCTTAAAAGTGTCTGTGAACCCCCTGAAACATTGCCATGGACCCCGGGGGTCTGCGGACCCCACTTTGGAAACCACTGATATATACTATACGTGTATTGAAGCAGACACCACACGTCAAAGAATAGAAGGTCGTCAGCTTCCTTCCTATTCCCTCAGTTTCTCTCACATGAAAACTTTCACTAATCGCACGAACAAATTCTACAGATGAGATACGTTTTTGAAAAGGTAAACGTAGTAAAGTTTACAACATAAATATTTATAATAATAATAATCTGAAGTCTACCTCATTAAGCTTAAAACTTCTAACAGTTCGGTTGATTTCCATAACAAGGTTTGTCAATTGCAGTGTCTTTAGAAATACAAATTTGGTTAATGGCATCGACCAATTCTGCGCAAAGACCACTTTCGGATCACTCATAAGGCATTTGTTTTACCACCTAATCAACACATTTCAGTGTGTCAAGTATCACTTACCCCAACAAGGGTAATTCTGAACTTTATTTTCTGCTTATCAATCACACAACTAAGGGGTAGAAAAAATGTTTACCTCTGTTCAAATAAGGTAAAGGCACCAGTTCTCATCACTGCTCTAGTGGTCGTCATGATTTAATAAACATGTAAAAATAAGAAAACCTTTCATCGTTTGGTGACAAAAACAGACAAGTTAGCAGTCATAATCAGGTATGTAAGAGGCACAATTAATATGCTTATTGCGTCACTTGGTGTAGTAGAAATGTCTTGTTTGGGCGGCAAGCTCGTGTTTCCTGCTATTTCCATGGTTTTGTTACTAAAAAGTGTTAAGCAAATGGACATTAAAAAATAAGCATTGAAGTTTTACGCATAAGTACCTGATGTTTACATGTGCATAAAATGCCTCTTTAATGATCAAATTAATTATCAGATTATAAGTTTGCGTACCTTGACTGCCACTTTCTCTGGTTTGGGGGGTGACGACTACCGGTGCAAGTCAAACATACTTTGCATCAATGCTCGTCACGGGTGAGGATTACAGGTGAAAAATTGCTACTTAAAATTTTTACTCCAGAAAGTGATAGATTTAATAAAATATGATGTTAAATTTAAAAAAAAATGTCATGGTTATAGCCTCACTCTTTGGAGTAACAGTCAGTAAGGTTCAAAATTTAAATTCCTACATATTCCACCGGCAGTCAACTCAGGTTTTTTCTAGAAGAATTTCTGAGGATCTTCTAGCAAGCCCTCTGTGCCTCTTTCCTTTCAAGCACGCTTTATTTTGCCAGGTTAAGATCCAGTGAAGATGAAAAAGAGGATATAATAATATTTTCCAAACGAATATTTGTTGTGCATTGGGTGACGACTACTGGTGCATTGGTTTGACAACTATAGGGGAACAGCAAAATTTAGGGTGACGACTACTGGAGCAAAATTAGGGTTGGAAAGAAACATAATTATATCACCATAATGCGAATTACCGAATAGATTTATGCTATTACATTATCGCACGAAACCTGAAGTTGCTAATGAAGTGTTGTTTCTTACACATAGATCTATAGAAAGCACTTTCTGCAAAATCCACCTTAACATGCCGAGAACTGGTGCCTTTACTTTATATGATTTTAAAAGTTTTATTTCAACATCACAGAAAACAAAATGGTACTGCGTTGATTATTTCATGCCAAATGAACAAGTTCAAAATGAAATGTGAAACGTCTGGAAACCAAGAAACATTTAATTTAGGAATTGAGATTACTTTAGTTGAAATATATTGCGTAACACACACAAAATCAAGTTAGTAAGAATGTTAACAAATACGTGTTATTTGCAAGGTGTCAATAAAGAATTTAAAAAAACAAAAATTAAAAAAAAAAAAAAAAAATTCAATACATACTTTTCTTAAATAATTCGTACAAAAAAATAAAAAATATTTTTGTTTATGCATGACTATAAAGAAAAGCATAGGGTGCGCTTTTATACAGTCACTTTATAAATTCTTCAATTAGCGCACCCTATGCTATTCTTTATAGTCATGCATAAACAAAATTATTTTTTTGTACGAATTGTGTAAGAAAAGTAGGGGTTGAAAAAGTTTTTTATTATTTTTAACCCAAATCCTACAGTGTTCTGCAACCAGTCAAACGCCAAATCGTTGCAAGGCTAGTATTTATGCGTAATATTAAAAAAATAAATAAACATGCTTTAAAAATATATTAAAGTAACAATGGAATATTGTATTGTCACCCGACTTACGTCACTGTACAAAATTTAATCATTGTATGAAGTCGGGAAATAAGTTAAATTAACGTTACAAGATTTGAGGACACGACGAACCATTGTGAACTAAAGAAAAACTATATGTAAATTTGAATTTTTTTAACTTTCAGAATTTAATTTAATCTCTCCTTACGACGTACCCTTCGTCTCGATTTTCTGTCTAGTTTAACTTCTTATGTTTTAAGACGTACTATTAAGGAACAAAACAGGTAAAATTCTAAACTTCTGAATCTCCTGATCAGAGTTTCAACATGGAAATATAGAACAAGTTGAATAAAGAATCATAAAGATAATATTGACTTCCGAATTTACCCAATCTCAAGATCCTATTATGTATAACGACTAGCATGACTTATCATATAGTTAATTATTACCCACTTCCTAACACTCACACGGAAATAAAAATAAAAAATGCTAAATACAAGAAACCATTTTTTTTTTTTAAAAAAAAGGAAAATAACGTACCATTAAGCAACAAGCTTACACTTGGAAGTCTCTGTACTGGACGAATTAACAATTCTTGTAGAGTCTCTCGTCCGCATTCAGGTTTAGTCTGACAAATTTTTAGGAAGGCATGGAATCGTGGTTTCATCTGATCACACTTAATTAATGTATCCTTCATATCTTCGAAGGAATTCACGAATGGTGGATACGCTTTAATTAAGTCATCCGCCTAGAGTACACAAAAACGAGAACAAATATTTAAACATGCGTTGACATTTGAGTAAAAATAACTTATTAATAAAACAATTATCATCCACAAAACATCTTAAAATACTCTTCCTAGTAATTCTTGGGAAGAATCAGTTGTCAGTTTTATAACCCCCCCCCCCCCAGAAAAAAATGTTGCCTCATATTTGTACTCATATGAGTAGAAAATAAAATACATAAGACAGAAACGGTAAACCTCACTAGTTCAACATGACTGAAGTTGTCATGTAAATTGTTAGCTCACCGTAATTTCTAATCTACATGGCACACAAAGGAAGTTTTGGGGGCAAAACATTGACAAGATGTAAGATACTACAATATAAATAATAATTATAATAATTAAAAGTAAAATTTAAATCCGAATCCAAAACACTCCGTGTCAAAAACGAAGCCAAGTTCATATCCTACGCAGTACAAAAAAGAGAGAGGTTTCAGCAAATGGAAGTTCTGATATATACAATTGGCCAAGTTCTTTCCTAAGTAGTTCTCATATCGATTTAGCTAAGTTTTATGGAACAAATGAATTTTTCTTATACTGCTTACATGACTGGGATTCTTTTAAGAACTTAGCCAACTGGTCTGGCAATTCTACTGGCACCTACTGAAACACTGTACTGTTCGATTAAATTCCAGGCCAGTTGGCCAATTTCTTAAAACAATCCCAGTCATGTAAGCAGTATAAGAAAAATTAATTTGTTCCATAAAACTTAGCTAAATCGATATGAGAACTACTTAGAAAAGAACTTGGCCTATTTTATATATCAGAATTTCCATACGGTGAAACCTCTCTCTTTTTTGTACTGCTTAGGATATGAACTTGGCTTCGTTTTGGACACGGAGTGTTTTGGATTCGGATATCACAGCTTTTTCTGAATATAATTTTCTATTTAGGGGTAGGTTTTGTTTGTATATTACTATTCTTCATGTTCTCTCTCATTCATTTTTCATTTCTTAGCTCGAACCATAATTTTATGGCCATTTACTGTTTATGATATTTCACTAAAAACAAAAATAACGTCTCATATCTTACATTATAAATAACTTGATCTCGTTCACAAAAAGTTCACTTCGCAACAAGTTATATAGATAATGAAAAAAGACTGCAGAACAGTTATATTTTCTATATAATTCCTGTGTACATCCTAAACATGTGTAGAACTTTGTATTTCTAGCTATTCGGGAATACGACAGAACATGTATATTGATTTTACAATGAGGGGTTATTGTGCCCTCCCTCCCTAGGGGTCGTCTTTGGATACATTGTGTATTATTTTAGTAACCTACTAGTGATAATGTACCTTCATACCAAATTTGATGTTTCTAGCTGCAGCCGTGTAGACTGTATTATATACAATGGGTTTGGCGGCCATTTTAGATCCAAGATGAAGACTTTTTCAACATTTTGTAAAATTTTTCTAATCTGCTAGTGATCATGTACCTTCATACCAAATTTCATTTAATTAGCTCAAACGATGATGAAAATTGATTTTTAGTGTCTGCCATTTTGGATTCATGATGGCGACTTTTAGAAAATTTAAAAATATTTTCTAAATCTATTAGTGATATTGTACCTCCATACCAAATTTCAATTCATAGCCCTAGCAGTTTAGGCTGTGTATTCTATACAACAATGGGTTTGGCGGACATTTTGGATCCAGGATGGCGACTTATTCAAAATGTCGGATTTTTTTCCTTTACCTACTCATGGCCATACACCTTCATACCAAATTCTTGTATTTCTAGCTAGTCGGGAACATGTCAAACATTTGTCAGTCAGTGAGTGGTTATTACACGAAAAAAGCCTAATTTGGAGGCTTATAACTCAGCACCCCATGAACCTTGTAACTTAAGGTTTGGTAGTATTATAGAAGATGTTCGTCCTAGCAAAGGTGGTTATTTGGTGGTACTGGGGTAGTTAGTAAGTAAGTAGTGGTGTCTTGAAAATCGTGATTTAACTACTGTTCGCTCTTTTTTGGTGTTTCGTGTAAAGCTACTTGGCACCGCGCATTGTCGGGTCGGCTGGGAACTTGGCTGCGCGCGCTGGCCCGCACGCTGATTTACAACTCGTTGACTTTATTAACTTCTTTTATTTAATATATTTGTTCATATTTTTCACCTTATTTTACATGGTAGTCGAGGGCGCCTTTCTAAAGTAACTGTTAACATTTCCCTCACTTTCCCTCACTGTGAATAAAAAAATAACTAACGATGTCACCATATTGACCTGCACAAACATTTAATGACTCAAATCAATGTTGTAGGGTTTAGTTAAGAAACACGAGAATTTCATTCTATTGGAATAACGCTGAGTCCTTCTTTTGTTACATATTATTCCTATTGTGTTGCATCAAGCTCTATGTAGCGATATTGGAGTTATCAGCTAGTATCGAAAGATAGGCACCAGGACAAACTTTCAACCTCGATCATCCACTTCCAGTCTAATCCAATCATACAGTATCGCGATGCAAAAATTGGTATCTTGCAAATATTTCATCCTTCGGGGGAAAAAGTATCTATATCGTAAGTACTCGATACTTTTAAGCGGTATCGAGTATCGGAACAGACATGGGCACCAGGGACGGCGCTACAGGGGGGCTGAAGCCCCCTTAGCCCTGGCACTAATAGGCTAAATGCTTTATCTGTACTTTCAACTGAGAAGAAACTTGCTAAGTTTCTGGACATAACTCAAGTTGTAGATAAGTTCGGAAGTACACACAAAAACAGATGTATTTAATTATACATGTAGCGTTTACGCAAAATTCATGCTGTACACGAGTTTACTTTAAAATTAGACATTTATTATAGATATTTTCAGGTAGTAGGTATTATAGGCATTATAGATATTATGGGTTTAGGTATTATAAATATTTTTATATCAGAAAACTGAATATAGTTCTTTTATATCGCAGGTACCAAGTAATGAGGTGTTATTGAAGTAGCGAGAATTCATTCTATAAAACGGAAAACTGCATACCGCTGCAATTGAATTTTATTCTAGAAGAGAAACAGTGAATTCTGTAAAAATGTGTTGTTTCATTTTAGGAGTTAATTTGTTTAAATACATTATTTTAATTTTTGCAAATTAGATGTATCATATTTAAAAGGCATATTTATATTAAAAATATTTCATATTTATGTAAAATATAAAAATATTTTTTTTAAAAAGTAAACACAGTAGTTTGACACGAAGTCCAACCAAAATATTTCTGAATACGGCGCACGCTAATATTGGTT
>JAGDQP010020527.1:0-15922 GCA_022664845.1 Lepisma saccharinum | reverse complement strand
CTTGGCAAATATTTGATACCTCGGAGAAAAAAAATCTGTATCGAAGTACTCTATACTTTTAAGCGATATCGACTATCGGAATAAGCGATACTTCCTGAGCAAGTAAGTCCAGTCGTTGAGAGAATCCAAGAAAAGAAACAGTCCAAATATAGATGTTAGTTGTGAGGAGAATACAAAAAAATCCCCCTCAAAATAAAAAAAAATTCAATGTATCAAACATAATATTTCAAACACTATGAGAAACTATATTGCTTATCTTTAAAACATCGGAGTATTCCAAGCCGCATTGCTGGATTCATAAATATCAACATTAAAAAAAAAAAAAAAAAAAAAAAAAAAAAAAACGATTCAGCTGACTTATGTGGATTACTTTTAAACTACAATAATATTAGTGAAAACTATGAGATGAAGAAACGTCGTGTTTTATGTATGAACTTGATCGAGAACTAAATGGGTACCCGGTACTATAGAGAGACCATAAACAGCAAACGGAGGTAGAAAACGATTTTCTCTTTGGGCTCCCCTTAAACATTGTGTCTTCTCATCTCGCCTAACAAATTATCAACTGTCAATCTAAGATAGATATCACGTTCCGTTGTTTGGCCGAGAGGAGAATTCTCATTTCACCTAATTCTCATTTGGCCTAAAAATTCCCTCTGCTAAGAAAACCCTTCAGAGGAAAATTACAGAAAATGGAATTCTCTAAATTAAGATGTTCTTGATCATGTTAATTCAAAAATATAAATAAAGAGGACTTTACCCGATACGTGCATGACTGGACTTGAACTGACCCATCACCAAGTACATTTACATCTACTCTTTATATGAAAATAGTAAATATACAGACTTTCTTCAAATTTAGAGATGATATTCTAAAAATGTTTGAGAGCTACCAGAATAATGGAAAGTTAAAAGAAAAATAATGAAACGGAGAAATGAGCGCCCGGCTCGAATGTCTGGCTGAATGCAGGATGAATTGTCACCCTAATTCGAGGATTTTATTTGCCATCAGTGCCCAGTGAGCATTCCCCTAATTCTCTAAAGCCAAAAACTTGATCTAAATTTTAAGAAACTAACTAATCAATAGGTGGAAATTGAGGAGAGGAGGAGATAAAAGAGTGGCAAGGTAGACTAAATATTGAATTAATTTTTTGGTAAATACAGAATGTTTTTATTTTGTCTTAGTTTGCAAAACAAACGAATTACGAATGGTAGTTACAAAACTTGTTACTCTTCCAAATGCAGTACGTATCAGACTGCATCAAGATAGGCAAACAACGTTATCTCTTTGTTAAGAAGTATAGTTTTCAATATGCTTATCCTGTCGTTCAAACGCTTCCATTTTCTCTTCTGATAACACACCGAGTTTTCAACTTCTAAAAGTTTCATTGTAGACTCATTTTTCTTTTGTTCCTCCTGCATTTGTTGTATGAAAGCGAAGATGTTCGGGTGATGTCTTGAGAAATGCCTGTTCCATTTGCTATCCTATTCTTGTACCCTGTTAGTGGTTCTGTCATCGCTTCCGTCAAAATGATTCCAAATATGCCTAGAGAACATGGATAAGGAAAATGTTACTATCATATGTGATAGTATATATATTATTCCCTTAAAAATATAAATTTTTCTTGTTTAAATTTTCGAGTCAAGTTCTTATTGTTGAAAAAAAAATATAAAAATATGTTTTAAAAAACATGCTTTCCTTAAATCGCACTGAAAAGTTATAATGTTCTATTGATGAAAGACTAGAAGAAAAGCACGCCGCGTGCATTCATCCACTGAATAATGTATGAGGTGTGAGGTATATGAGTTCATGCGCCATGCTTTTCTTGTAGTCTTTCATAAAAAGAACGTTATTTTTTACTTTTCAGTGCGATTTAAGAAAAGCATGTTTTTTTTAAAAAACTTATTTTTATATATATTTTTAAACTTATAAAGTCTCGTAAAGTGTATGATAGAAATCAGGTGTTCATTTTTCAAACAAGATTTTGTCCAATCGTCATAATTTTAGTAAAATCAATAAAAGAACTTGTTACAAACTTCTCTATTTTCGAATCAAGGGAAATATTTTACTCTAAATACTGTAGAAGTAATTTTAATTTTAAAAAGCCTGCAAATGCTAGAAAGCAAAATTAACCAAAGAAGGAATCCTAGTGGTTAAATTGAGAAAACTTTCGAACAACGATTTTTTAACTCCCAAACCAAACGTGAATGAACTGAAGAACAAATTAACAAAATATAAACCAAATCTAAACCAGAAACCTACCCTTTAAAACGTACTTTTAGATTACCAAATGAGAAAGATTTTCCTACGGAAACATGAGTTAATGTTGAAAACCACCTAATTATACATGAAATTCATACTTCAGGATGCTAAAATACTTACGGAGGAAAGACGGCATCACTCTCATCCACCCAAGTTTACTATATAGTCGTGGAAGGCTTCATGTTGTGGAACATCTGGAGCATTTTCCTGCAAGTAAAGATATGCTTCGCTCACACTTTGTACAAGAACTAAGGGGAAGCAGCAGCCCTGCGGATCCACTTTCTAACTTCATCGCTCTCCTTGTACATGCAAGATAATCCCAAGCCTTGGACCCTTCTCCAAATGCACTGAGAATAGTGAAACAAAAAACCTCTGACGTTCACATCAGGGAAACATTCCATAACAGCATTCATTGCCACTTGGTCAAAATCTAGAATAACATCTTGTATTTGAATATCAATATGCTGTGCTTCTTCCTTTTCTTTTATAAGCCGTAACCTGAGATACACATCCTGGGTTTTGCTAGGAAGTAGACAGTACAGAAATGGAAACGTTTGTCCCAAATAACTTCCGTGCAGTGTGTATAACTGTGTGAACAACGAGGGAACACACATGAATGTACCATCCATAAATAGAGTTCGACTTTTGCACAGTTTCTGTAGGTTATCCAGTGATCCAAAAACCTGTTTAAAAGAAAAAAATAAATTCGCATGTTCAGGTTGTGCTAAACAATGTTAAACATTTTATAAATTAGTCTACGTTAAACGGTAATTGTAACACTATTACATTATGTTTGAAAAATACTATAGTTAAAACTAAAGGAAAAAGATCGTAGAATAAGTATTAACCAATAATTTGAAAATACTTACTATGAAATGAAAAAGTATGATGCATCCCATTATACATTGTATAATATGTAGTTTTAATTAATGCGGATTTAACTTAATATCCAATTTAGGTCCTGTACACTCCCAACATTTTAGCGCGGTTGTAAAATACTAAACATGTTTCAATAATAATTCTGACGCCCGCGTACCTCCCCCCCCCCCCCCCCCCCCCCCCCCCCAACACACACACTTACCAGAATGCGACTAGAAGCGTCTCCATCATCTAGTCCCCGTCGATGGTTTGCTTCCATTTACAATCCAAAACAAGTTGCTCAAGTGTTTGGGGTAATTCACCGTTACTTCTGTTCCTCGTCCTATACAGTAAATTCCGCACATCATCAAATGTTGGGGCAACTGCTATGGTTTCCATGAATGCATCCTGTCTCAAAACTTTCTCCCTAGGAATAAGACACCTTCTCTCAATAACCATTCAATCAGTATTTATTAATAATAATAATTATCATTTCTGCAATGCCTCGTTGAAATTTAGCGCCAATAAATTTTGTGCTTGTACATACTGGGCACTGGATAAAGAATAAAGACAAGAACAAATGACTCAACTCCCTAAATACACTCTATTATATAAAAGTTCAAGAACCTTAACTCCAGCTTTATCATCTACAGATAAATTCCACTTATACAATCTTGAGGTTAACTTGTAAGTAAGTGTTCACAACCCCCCCCCCCCCAGAACGATAAGTTTTGGTAGGTTTCAGAACCCATATATTTATGGTGTATACACTATGATTAGCGGCAATAGAAAAAAATACCTGAGCGTACTGGCATAAAATATTCTACCCATATAACCATATAGTCAACACCAAATTTGCATCGATTTCTTTTACCATATTTCTCTTGTGTTCTTATGTACTTCATTCAAGAAAATAATGAAGCAACACGAACAGTGTCCATATCTCAAATGAGAAAATCAGTGTCCCCTCTGGATGAATGGTAATGTTCGCTTCCTTCTAACCAAAAGGTCCCGGTTTCGATTCCCGTTGGGGACACATGATGACGGAACCCACGTTAAAATGTAGGTTCCGTCCTTAGAAGCTCCTTAGCTCATTTAGGACGTTAATAATAATTCACTCACTCAAATGACAAAACTCACCGAAGAAGTCACGAAGAAAAAGCACAGTGCAACAGTATATTTCATTAACGGATGATGTGCGGGCGGTGGAGCTCCCACCGTGTCAGTAATTTCTCATCCTACGAAGGACAGAAATAATAATAATAATTGGTACTAATCGCATACCACTTCACTTTTGATACCACTAGTTGAGGTTACACACGAAAGAGACTCGCCTAATGGAAGTAAAGAATGAAAAAAGAAATCATTTGAAATGGGCATAGTTATGAATTGGTGACGAAATAGATTGTTACAAGTTTTGCTTAAAATCAGATCATCGAAGGTATAAAACGGCGGACTAGACACCAAGTAGGATTGATCCCAAGTAGCAACTTTAGACACAGCACTTGCCTCGAGACTATTTTATTTTTAATTTCGTTGGATTAAGTAATATCCCAACTGACCTCTAAACTTTGGTTAAATGAAGGGAAAGAAAACATGCTCAATAATTGAGAGTTTCACCAATTGTAGCCCAGAAACAGCACCATTTAATGTTTTATTAATAAGATGGGCAAGTAATTTGAGAGTAGGTATTTAAAAAAATGTTTAGTGATGAAAGCATTACCTGAAAAACGTCTTAACGAGAGTTACTGGATCTTTCTTAACTTCATTTTCTCAATCACTTCTCTCTTCTCTATCTTCCTGGCGCTTGATGTGCTGACCCGATTGTGATTCTAAATCTTCTCCACGAAGAACTACTGTCGTTCTGCATCCTTCCTCACATTTCCAGTATGATTTCTCCCCAATACGTCGGTTAATTTTACATGTATAACCTTGGTAACACAGTAGTTTTCCACCTCTTCCGGTTTTATATAAGCGACATAATTGATTTTGATTTAAATATCACAAATCTCACCGAACACAAATATCAAATATCACAAAACCATTTGTCTTCATCACACACTAAATCACATAAAAAAAAACAACACAAATTTGTAGTGAGAACGCCATCTGGTTCCTGATTGGACCTCGCAGATTCCTCGTGAGCCAATACCGTTCTGACTGCACGAAGTGAGCAAAAATCACTGAATTCCTCTCCCTCGCTGTTCCTACTCATAAATCCAAAAACAAGCCTGTCATGTAGAAATTAAGATATAGAAAACTAATATAAAAGGCTCAACATAATAAATAAATAAACAAAAAATCTACATCTTACACGAAAAATACATTTTTTATGCAATGTTTGTTTATTTCACGGAAACGTTTATTTATATTTCTGAATTAACATATCTGCATGTCCTTTTATGAACTGGATCAAGAACACCTTCATTCAAAGAATTTCAGTCTTTCTAAATCTTTCTAATAATAAACGCTTTCAACTTTTATATAATTTCAGGGTTCCCATTCTCTTTCCCCCAAAAAATTCCACGACATTTCCAGGACAAATCACCAATTTTCCAGGATTTCGACACAGGAAGGTATAACAGGATTGCAACTGTAGGTTCAAAACTCAAAACAGCGAAATGAAAAGTACAGTATCTTATACATTTAATATTAATGCAAGTACAGTATTAATACACAAAGCGGAGCGTAATGTGCTTTTATTTTTTTATTTTTGGCCTCCCAACTCCCCTTATAGCCACCCGATCCACCCACATTCAGCACATGTATTTTCATTCTTTTTACATGACATTTTAATTGTACACCGAACAAATTTACAAACAACAAAAATCTATTTTTCGTACATGACATCTTCATTGCGTGACAGAGTGACAGATATAATTAGGGGAAAAAAAGGAATTATATTACAAGTTTTTCAACTGAGTATGGAGTTGTGTGAGTTCCTCATCTATAGACACAATCTCTTTCTTCTTTAGCGAAGCTGCTCTACGGATAGCATTTGACTTTGTCAATAAAGTAAAGCAAGACTTCTGCTCTGCTTCATGTGCAAGCTGGTTTGCTTCAGTCTCCAAAGCTTCACTTGTTTCCATCAATTTCCTTTTCTTTCTCTGCAGTTGCTGTACATTTTCACTTATCTCTTTCCTCTTGCTCTGCACTTGACTTTCTCGTTCAGCAGTCCTTATTTTCTCCACCTCTGCCTTGCATGGAAGGCATGATGCTGCATTTCTTTCGTGATGTTGACTGAAGTAAGGTCTTTATGGGAAATGTTATACACCAATCTCAAACCGACCAATGATTTCTCCTTCATATTTTCAACAAGCAGATCTTTATTTATGCTGCAGCCTCGTTCGACAGCAGCCTGTCCATGAGGCAAAACCAGAATCTTCTTTATGATTAACAACAAATCTTTAAATTCTTCCGAACCATCCAACAGTTTTGTATAAAAACAATCCAGCCTCTCAGGGTCCAACTTATACCCAGCAAGTGCATCTTTAAACTGCTCAGTAAATTTTCCATAGAAAACAAATAGCTGATAACATTCTTTGGGAGTAGCCCATTTCTTCTCCAACAGTGACTGAAGGACACCATGAAACTTTATGGATGACACACTATCTGGATCTAGGCATGTAAGGTCTCTCACAAGCTTGTATTTCAGTGGACTCGTCTGTATGACATACAACAGCAATTTGCACAGGAATGTCTGGCATTCAACTCTGAACTGGAGTTTTTCCCTTTCAGTAACGTTCTTCTCTTTGCATGCACTACGGAGACTTTGTGAAGTTGCAAATCCCAAGTCCACATTTGATGCACTCACCATGTTGCTCTTTGATGGGGTGAATTATGATAGTTTAGCAGCAGAAGACAATGTCCCAAGAACAGATTTCTGGATGACTATGCGGGCCATTTTCATTCCAACTTCATACAAATCTTTAGCTAGGAATGGAACCAGAGGTTCATCACTTTGGTACCGCTGGAGGAGTTGAAATTTTATATATAAGAAAATTATTTCTACTATTGCACGAACGTGCGCATCCATTGCGATAGTTCTTTAAATTGAGATTCGTCCTTGAACGCCGCAGTGTTCGCAGACTAGCCGCATCATGTGTGAACTGTTTGTGCGGCTGCCGCACGGCTCCCGCACCGCATGTGTGAACTGGGGCTTAAGAGACTAGTTACAAACACAAAAAATGGAACTTACACTGCATTAGACTATCAGCACAAGCAACTTTCAAACACTGGAATGCATTTGACTTTGGTTCAAAGCTCTTGCCAGACATGCTCTTAATGTAAGTTTCCACTGATGACCACATTTCCAGAGCTCTTTCAGCTACCACTGCGACTTCCAACCACCTGTGAGCACAAAACTTCAATGGAAACTTTTCACAGCCAGTAACAGAAACAAAATCCTCATGTTTTGCCGGAGAGTCTTTAAACAGTCGCCACAGGGATGTTAACACTGCTTCCAGGTCCCAGTCTGTTGATTCACACGCCACACGAAAAGCACCATGCAGAGTGTGCAAACCACCACTTCCATTGTCCAGCAATGCAGGAGAGTCTTCACCAATGTGACCTCTTAACAGATTCAGCAGTTTCCAGTTAACACATGGCCCATCCATCCACACCTGAATTAACTTGTTAAGGGGTAACTTCTCTGTTCCTTTGAGGAAAGCCTGCAGTAAATCTTCTGCCGTTGTATGACCTAAAAACTGGGACCCAAGGTAGTGACTTTTCACCACATTTTCATCAGTGTTCCAGTATCTCACAACCATATCCATTTGATCAGACTGACATACCTTGTTCAGGCACTCATCAAAAGATACCACAAAAGATGCCAACCACCCTGTTGGGAGAAAGAAAGCCCAACAACCACTCACACATGCAGGATCATGACAAATTATTATTCAGCACAAAAACAGGAAGCAATCAACTAAAATCTTCATTATAATTATGAAAAATCTGACATTCAGTATTTCTGTAAATTTCAAGGACATTTCCAGGACAAAATCAATTCAAGGGCATTTCCAGGTTTTCCAGGACGAGTGGGAACCCTGTTTTTTTTTTCAGAGGGAATTTTTAGACCCAAATGAGAATTCTCCTCTCGGCCAAACAGCAGAACGTGATATCTGTCTTAGATTGACATATGATAATTTGTTAGGCGAGATGAGACAGAATCTTGAACATTGTGTACGTTAGGAGCACGACAAAATTCTTTGTGTGTGCCAGGAGCACGTCACGATATGATTCACCCGATATTAAAAGAATAATGAAATCGCGTCGGTTAAGATGGGCAGGCCCGGGGGGAAGAATCGGGGAAAATGGCCGGAGAGAAAGAGGCCGTTGGGGAGAACTAGATGTCGTTGGGATGACAATATCAGAAGGGACCTTCGAGAGTTAGATGTTCGTGATGAAAACTGGCCTGATGTTGCCCAGGATAGAATCCAATGGCGAACGTTTGTTACTGCGGCAATGAACTTGCGAGTTCTCTAATACATATATATACATATCGAGAGAGAAAGAGAAAAAGAGAGAATTATACAACGTACTATTAATGTAAGAAGTACATGTTTCTGAGATTTTTGTGTTATACTAGATATTATGAGTGTAATAAATAAAATTATACTATAGCGAATGTATGAAATAAAATAAAACAATGCCTAAAATAATAAATAGCGGACCCCGGTCTTGAAAACACATACGACTACTTGATAGCACCTTTGAACCAAAACCGCTTAATCAAATGTAGTTTCATAAAATATTGTTCAGTTTATATATATTTCTTTGTACTTATAGGACATACTGTCAAACGTGTTAGGTATGTATAAAAATAAAATATAAACATATACTCTCCTAGTACGATTTCTGAATTTACCCTTTGCTAATTATCCTACAGAGAGGCCTAAACATGTACTTAGTCAATTATAATCTATGCGCACTCTTTAGCAGCTCTTAGAAAGTTTAAGTCCAGAAATTGAGCCATGTGGCAACCTTGCAATAACATGAGTGACCACTGCGCGGGTTTTAATACAAATGAGTGTATTAGTGCAGTTTTAGAGTACTAATCTTTGTGAAGAAATTAATGTTTGTATATCTAGTCGTGATGTAATGATAAATATGGGAATAAAAGTAATTAGAAATATTATTTTGTTATTATTGGCCATAAAATGAATTATAAAACAGCGATGTTACTATGTCTGTAATCATTAGCGATGAAGTTTGCTTATTCTCACTTGGGACGTTAAATATTGTTTTTGAAACTTTTAACAAATTATAGAACATGGTTTTCATATGTATAGAATCTAACAAAATAGTAGTCAATAAAATATTAGCTCATACATGCACGAAACACTGTACATGAAACAAAAATAAGTTTTATATAACTTTTACTTTGCTTTTATTTCCGTAAGAGTTAAGCTTGAAGCCCGTCCACCTGATATCTTCGTGGTCGTGCGCGCTGCGTCGCGTTCTTTTTATCCCCCTTTACCTCCATAAAGCTGCCGACGCGAGTTCGAATCCCGAAGCTTGCTCTTCTTTTCTCACAAAGCTCCGTCATATGTGCGTATTGCATGGACGTATTAATTTGATTCCTATTAAATGCTAAGAAATCTGACCACAATTAATATTCCTTTAGTAAGGGTTAATCATTTCAAGGTTTAGTCTAATAATTATATCAATAGTTCAAATAGTCATACCAAAATGTTTAGAAAGGAGCAGATTAATCGAGGTCATATTCGCTGACGTCAAACTTGAGGTCAGTGACTTTCTACCTGCTTTACTGTAATTTAATCACTTGCATGAATTCTTAAAAAGCAGAAGGCTAACCAAATGAAAGGATCTGCCAATCTTAAACACCGAATTAGAAACGGCTGGATAAATCAAGATCACTGAATCCAAATTTGAAGTCAGTTTCTCTGTATCTGTTTTCATTTAGGCGCTAGCCTCCATTATAGATGGAGGAATAAAAATTAGGAGGTTGAGTATTTTAAGGTAGATAACAGACAGAACATACCAGGTGGACAGGAGAAATGAACGGAGCTTTTTTCTCCTCGCTCGATCTAAATCCACATTGTTCTCACCAAAGGAATATCACTGGTTACTATTTTTTTGGTAAATTATACTATTTTAGAATTGCATTTCTAGTAAACTTTCATTAGGCTGCATTGAACGGACAAAGAAGCAATTTCTTAGTAGCAGAATAATGGTTCGAAAATACGAGTTAAGCTAGCTGCATTCCTCCTGCTTTCTAAGGTAAGTTGGAGTTTTATAAATGAGGCTGGTGTATATTATTTCCCTCCCATGCATCTAATGAAATGAATAAAATGTTTTTTCGATTCTGAAAGAAAATTATATTGCCGTAGGTCAGGGTTTCTCAACATGGAGTTGCGATGTTTTGAAATGTCATGTTTTTATGAGTCGCAGGATAAGAGAGGTTCAGAAAGGCTGGCGTAGGTGGAAAGCGAACCTATGATGCTCTGTGTACAAAGTGCACCTGGCTAATCAAGATAATAATCACGCCAGTAATCTGTTGTTAACCAACGATCCAACATATCAGCTTATTCTTATTGGTTGTATGCTTACACACTCATTTCGCTTATTTGTGTTTCCCCCTTTTCTGAATATCATTATATATCAACCTATTACGATTGATTAAAAGATTACATAGTTGAAATTAACAAAAAATAAAAATAAAAAAAAATAGTTGTTCTGTAAACATTTCATGTAACTGCCAAAGGGTGAGCAATAAAAATGTCGTGTGTGTACGTTTTATTTTATGTTTTCTAAAAAAGAACATTCCAAAGAATATTTATATTAGTAATAGGGAGAGTTTGGACCTCTATCTTCTGTTTTGCCCGCCTACGAACAAGAAGGGAAAGTCGCTGCATTGGATGGTTAGCCAAACGTCATACACACTGTTGCCACATATTATTTCCTCATTCGGCTGCGATGTGGTCACACGTTGTTGTCTTCGCTCCAAAACACCGTCAAGGAAAGCTTTTTTTTTCTCTCCACTTGCGTTGTGATTGACAAATGGTGTGTGACTGTGTTATGTGTTAGACATAAGAAATAATTATGCGTTTGAATATTTTAAAAGCGCATTCGAAAAGTAAATAGCGTATATTCATTTTGTTCACTCTGCTGTGATTTATCTATGCTCCAAAGTAAACAGAAGAAGTAAAGAAACTGGTTTAAAATTTTATAACAGAAGATTAATTTAAATCCCATCTTCATTAACTGAGGCACATGCACGAACAAATATATATTTGCTATGTTAAAAGATATCAAATAGACTTTTGTTCGCGCATACGCCTCTATTCCGATCAAATGAAATGTATCTATGTAAATGTGATATAAACCTATAGAGTTCAATTCCTTTCAAACTGAAAATAAGCAAATAGGTTAATGATTTTCCCTGGGAGGATATTGGTTCATTTTCTTCTTTTAACATGACAAATATCATGGGGTTGCCAATGACATATTCAAAGAAAATTGCTAGCCCCCGAGGTCTAATTACTTCGGAAAGGAACTGGGGGAGTACGACCATACAAAACAGGTATATTTCCTGTTTTGGGTGGGGAAGTGTCCCTAGAATATTCCTTGTTCAGGGATTCTGCCAGTAACCCCTCCAAATTCTTGAGCACTCCTCCCTAACTTTAAAATGTTTATCTCTAAAAACCTATAGAAACCTTCACAACTCTGCCTACCCCCCCAATTGTAGCTTTACAGCATCCAAATTAAAAATCCTGGCAGAATCCCTGTGTATAATACTACTATTATCTTATTGTTCGGAATGAGAGCGTGGGAGCAGTAGACCAACTCCCTTCGGGGAGAGGCCTCATCCACTAGTGGATTGAATATATCTGTGATTTGTTATATATATATATATATGCGTGTGTGTGTGTACTACCGACCTTTCTGACAGCTTTTTCAAGTCTTAGCAGGGATGCTGTTTTCGGTACAGGTTCTGGTTACTATCTTCCCCATTCCTTTCATTCCTTTCCTACAAACGTGATTGCTGAGGGATGTCATCACTCAGGCATATAACTTGTTTAAAAACCTTTAGATGCTAGTAAATATTCATTTTTTTTTAAGGATAGAGAATTTATAAAAAAATATTAATAACAGACATATACCGTGACTCGTGTTACCTCCCCCTTCTTTCAGTTCGTGACTGGCAGCGCGTCTTTTTGAAAGTGTTTCGCAACGGTTACAATATTGTAAGGGATATCTATCGATCCCAGGACTATGTCTCGGGATCACAGAGGGTCTCATAAAAGATCAGCAGAACCAGAATTGAGCAAACAAACATTACAAAATTGTAACAAACAAACAATGCTTATAAGACACTGCTTACTCATGAACAAGTTGATAAAAACAAACATACGTAACTTATGTACAAGAAATAATGAAATGTCAGTCAATATTTATGTTAATAGCGCAGAAACTTTTCCGGGCTGTATGAATGGAAAACAGGAACCTCAGACTGTGCGGGCCAGCAACTCCCCAGGAGAAATGCTGACCCACACAGCTGTTTAGGCTCCTCAGCTCCCTAGAAGGGGAAAGTTAGATTCAATATATAGAAGAGAACTTTTACCAACAGAACAGAAGAAGAGTGATATAGCTATAGTACCTACACTCTTCCAGGGCAGTCATAGGAGTTGACTGTTAAGACATACGCATACACGAGTCCTTTCATCCAGTCCGGTGAGTAGAATGGCGCAAGTTTTATTTTGTATAACATCTTTCTAAAATGAAAGCAAACTATCTGAAACCTACTTGTATTATCAATGACTACATCCTTTTCCAGTACCCAAATACGCCTGAGCCCGTCAGAGGGGGAAGGCAGACGATATTATGTAAAACCAAATTTGTAGAGCACATTGGTTCATCACTGATTTTTCAATACGATGTTTGTTAGCTTTCAAAATTACGTTGATCAACTTAAATATTTAAATGAATCATTGATTTAGTTTTGTAACAAAATAATTATTAAGGTTCTAGAGAATGCATCAATTTTAAAAGAATTAATCATATTTTCCGAGTAACAAATAATTTCCAGTCATCATCTCGACCGAGTATATGAAACACATCTCTGTGCTGCGCAGCGTCCTATCTCTGATGGTGACGTCGCCCATCATCACCGCTTGCCTGAGGGTCTTATCTATTTGTGGTCCAACTCCAACCTTTCTCCTCTCCCTAAATTCTTTGTCATTTGTTTACTGACAGTGACAGTGTCTTGAATACAATGAGCTCGAAAAGAGGAAGGCCAAGATGTCGTCCCGTCTTCGAAAGGAACCTTTCCGGCCGTGGGGTAACTCTCCACAGCCAAGCAAGGGAAATTATATGGGCGGCTAATACATTCTTTGAAGAGGAATCGAAGAGTATTTTGGAAACAAATGCTCCTTTGATTCCCTTCCAGAAAGTAAGATACGAACAGCTGCAGCTGTTGGCAGGGCCTAAAATTCAACGAAATCACAGCTCCACACTGGTAAAAATTTTATAGTATAGAAAAACTAGTTTAGTCAGCATTTGTTTTGACATATAATCAGTGTTCTGTCCAGTACATCATGTTTACCTGCGACCAAAAAAATATTATTATTATTATGATTATTATTATTTTGTAGGAAAATTTTGGCATTCAGAGCAAACAAAATTAAAGGCACATTAGGATACATATTTAATTGTATTGTATTAAACCATAAAATACAGGAAACAAACCGGATTTTTTCCCCATGAAACTTACGAACGGATAATATTTCCTGGGTTATGATTGGTTGTTGAGAGTCTACGGTGCTTCGGCTAAATTTTTGGCGGTTATTGATGTATGTTATCTCTTGTAGTACATATTTCTATAACGGATTCAAAGGATCGTGTAATTTTTATCTACGAAACAACACATTTCATTATATCGGAAAAGTGTAATGTCCTATTGAAACAACAGATAAACGTGCAGTTAGTTGCATATTTTAAAACTATATGAATGCAACCGAAAACGTTTGAAAACTAAATATAGTTAAAAAGTTCCTTCACCTCAAAATTGGCAATGGTTTTCCCTGCCATCTAGGAGACACCTATACGTATTAACTCTGGCTTAATATCATATACTGGCAGTTATATGGAATTGAGTAACCCATTGCATAATGAATGTATTGAATCAGTAAGACTTAGTTCGACACACTAAACGCGTTTAAATGCATAATCCGAGAAAAGTAAGGTACTCACATTAATACCACTCCACACTTTAAGAATTATAGTTCCACAAAGTGTGGAGTACTCCACTCAATTTTAGGCCCTGGCTGTTGGTGTGAGTAAGAATACTGTATCAAGTGTGAAGAAAGAGAAAAAAGAGTCTGCGAGTGTTTCTGGAAGATTGTCGACTCCAGGAAAGAAGAGACCGAGGGAAGCTACGGTGACGAAGTTGGATAATTTCAAAGAAGATGCCATCCGCCTTCATATTTATGGCTATTACAGCAGAAGAGAGCATCCCACAATAACAAAATTGCTGGAAAGTCTGGAAGAGAGTGGCCTATTTTCCGGCAGCTATTAGTCCTTACTTAAAGTAGTTCACAATCTTGGTTTCCATTACAAGAAGGTGACTGGCAGGAAGTTACTACTGGAAAGAGATGATGTTATTTCCTTGCGAGCTCATTTTCTTCGAGCCATCAACAAAAAAGACCTGAAGAACATCGTATGGTTCGACGAAACGTGGCTTAATGCTAGGCACACAGTTTCTAAGGGTTGGACAGATGACAGCATGCAGGGAACTATGCCTACACCATCCGGACGTGGAGGAAGATTAATCGTGGTCCATGCAGGTACAGCCGCCGGTTTTGTGTCAAATGCCTTACTAATATTCAGGGCAAGGGAGACGGGGGATTATCATGAAGAAATGGACCACAAAATGTTTCTCAAATGGTTTGAGGAACAGCTTCTGCCTAACATCAGCCCAAATAGTGTCATTGTTATGGACAATGCGCCTTATCATAGCGTTCAGTTAGATAAGGCACCAACTACAGCAAGCAGGAAGGACGCAATGATAGATTGGCTCCTACGTCATAACGTTAGTGCTGACCACACCATGACTCGGATGACTCTTCTTGGTCTTATTGATAGGGTTAAACCACAAACCCCAATATATCACATAGATGAAGTAGCCAAGAAGCAATTCGACTCCCACCATATCATTGCCATTTCAACCCTATAGAATTAATATGGGCGCAAGTGAAAGGATATGTTGCAAAGAAAAATAAGCCACCATTCAATATGACACAAATGGAGAAACTTTTAATTGAGGGAATTGACCAAATGACTCCTGAACGCTGGGAGAATGCTGTGCTGCATGTCGAGAAGGAGATCGACGACGCTACACGAAGAGAGGGGTGTCTGGACACGCAAGTCGACGAACTAATAATTCGTCTGGAAGCATCTGGTTCAACAGTGGATAATGATTCGAGCTGCGGAAGTGATATGGATGGAATAGAGCCATTGTCGTCTGACTAAATGTTTGTAAGTGGAGTAGGCCTACTGGGGAGACCACTTTAAAAAAAGCGCACTTGGTACCTTACCGCAAGGTGGCATGGAAATGGGTACATTTTACTGAGTAAAATCTCACTTTCTATTTAGCTTCTGAATCTATGTAAAGCAAGATACAAGATTATTGATTGTTCAGTACCAAGACATCTGGTATAAAAACCTGATGTTAAAATAAATACTGTAAAATTCCATAAACATGGACCGAAAACTCTCTTGGTTTTACGGTTATAGCTGGTTACAAAACACTCGACAAGTCATTTTTGTACTTCGGTT
>JAGDQP010020526.1:7911-33149 GCA_022664845.1 Lepisma saccharinum | reverse complement strand
GCAACCGAGTTTCGCGTGTCACAAAACGTCAGCATGCTATACAGGAACAAGAGTTTATTGCCAAATCAGCGATTTTGTGGTTCTGTAAGAAAAAAGATGTTAAAAATTGAAATATGAAATTTCGAAGTATGACGGTATATCATCACTAGTAGATTACAAAATATCCGCAAAGACATCATTTTGAATCCAAAATGGCTGACTTCATAATCCATTTTCCAGAACGTTTGAACTAGGGTTACGAAATTTGGCATAGAGGTGTATTAACAAGAGTAGTTTAAGAATAATTTACATTTTTGAAAAGTTGTTAACTTGGATCAAAATGGCCGCACAAAAATTTTTCCACACCATTCGAGCTATAGAAACGAAATTTGGTATGAAGGTGTACCATCACAAGTAGGTAACGGGAATGTAAGAAAACTTTTTAAAAATCGCTTTCTTTAATTCAACATAGCCGCCCAAATACCATTTTCCAAACCACTGAAGCTAGAGAAACGAAATTTGGTATGAAGGTGTACCATCACGAAAATGTTTCAATAAATTGATTAAACCACCGCTATGAGCGTGCAGCCCCCGAGGCGATATGGGAAAAGGTCTGCACAGCATGGGGCGCTGTCCCCAGAAAGTCTGATCACAATAAAGGGGGCGTAGCCCTAAAATATTGAAGTTGGGGCGCACACGGAATTCTGGGGCAGCACACCCAGCGAGGCGAACCCAGTATATATATACACGTATAAAAAGCTGTGAAATCCGAGCAAAACACCAGATGATGTTCGAGCCTTAGGGTTGGTGGTGGTGGATTTTAGGGCCGCCAGCAGGAAATAAATTTGCTGTATCATCACAAGTAGGTTACAATAAATATGGCAAAGCTTCCCTATGTTTCAATAAATATCTCATTCCCACGGGTGGTGGATATGGGAAAAAATCTGCAACATGGAAGCACAGTGTCCTGGAGAGTGGTTACGATAAAGGGGCGTAAGTACCCAAAAGCTCGAAGTTGGGGGCGCAGCCAGCTACGGGGGCCGAGGACCTAAACGAGGCCGTGCGAGCGAGTATATATATTATACACGTACAAAAAGCTGTGAAATCCGAACAAAACCACCAGAGGTGCAAAAAGTGGAGCCATGTTCTTTAGCCCTAAAAAGGTGTGAAATGGGAGACGGATGAGCCAAGTTCCTTGGTGACAGCATGTAACAGGAACACAGAAACTTGGCGCGATGTGGCAAGGTTCATGATTCTCAAGCTATAAGGATGGTGGGGATTCTAAAACCCACTACGTGCACCGCCACCAACTCTAAGGCTGTTGCCGGCTCGCGCCAAGTTCCTTTGTTCCTGTTACATGCTGTCACCAAGGAATTTCGCTCATCCGTCTCCCATTTCACACCTTTTTAGGGCTAAAGAACTTGGCTCCACTTTTTGCACCTCTGGTGTTTTTGTTCGGATTGTATTAACTGTGAGGATTGTGATATGAAGTATATTGGAGAGACAGGTAAATTGTTGAAAGAAAGAATTAAACAACATAAGAGGGATGTGAAATATGGTAGAGAGAGTAATGCTATATTCAAACATGTAAAAGAAAAAGGACATAATGTGGACTGGGAAAAAGTGATTGTATTAGAACATGAAGATAGTATGTGGCCTAGAAAATGGAAGGAGGCCTGGTGGATAGAAAAAGAAGTAGATAAGAACTTAATGAACTGGACCAAAGGTTTTAGCATTAATAAAGAATGGAAGATGATTGTTGACAAACACAGAGATATGTATGTTAATTGAGGTAGTAGGGGGCTCTAATTTTGCTTCATGTTGATTCTCTTTCGTTAACATGGGATGTTTTATGGCGTCTCTGATTGACTGATTGTTCCGACCAATGGGGAGGCTGCTTGATCGGGCGTCTCTGATTGGCTGCTTGCTTCGGCCAATGAGGGAGCAGGTAGATTATTGAGCATGTATTTATATGTGTGTGATTTTTTGTACAGACTCAGTGTATGTCTGAAGAGGATCTTTGCTAGAAGGTCGAAACGTTACGTGTAATTTATTTTTTACGAATAATATAGTCTTGTTCAGCAGTTTCAGTGTTTTAGAAAGTAAACTAAAGATACTGCCTTTGCTTTGGACACATTCAAATCAAGTTTAATTCTGTCATGAAGATATGTGATAACTAAAACGTTACTTTTGTGCCGTAAATGTAAGATATTATTATAATGATGCCTAGCTATATCTGTTTGTTTAGTTGCATTTCACAAAATGTCCTTAAGGAGTGCCATCTGTGAACAAATTACTTTATGGGAAAATTTTAAATTCATTAAGTTTTTAGACCAAATCAATCTGACCACCGGGTAGATCGGATCAAGTTTCGAACCAGGTCACCTATGCTCAGGTTAAGTAGGATCACCAAAGCTGACTCAGTTCATCTCTGGACCGTGTTATTGAGTAAGCCGCGTCGTTTGTGTCAATCGGGTTAAGTTTCGGACCGGATCACTGCGTCACCAAATGTTACCGTATCTCAGGTCTCCCCAAAAGGAGTAGAGAAGATCTACTTTATTGTGCAGCTCTTGTACAAATTTTCTGAAAGTACGACCAAAATAATGTATGACATTACTTACCATTTCCTAAAGTACGACTTATCTTTTAAATATAATTATTTTACTCATTTCTGAAAGAAAAACCTACATTATAATATCTGTAAGAAGAGAAAAAAATGTGTATTACATTTTACAATATAGGTCATACTCTCAAAATATATGCCTCCCGTTTTTGGGAGAGAACAGATTAATAGAAAAGAAAAAACAATGATAAAATATGAATCCCTGTGTCCGTCACAGATTCTAAAAAATTGTGGGTACATTTTTCAGAGGCAGTGACGGGCACAGGGATTCATATCTTACCATCGTCTTTTTATATTAATCTGATCCCTTGCAAGAACTGGGAAGCAAATAACCGTCCGTCTACACTCAGTCCTTGGTTTGTCACTGCCTCTCAAAAATTGTGGCCACAAAATCGGCATTTTGTACTCACTATTCAAAGATACATTTTTTGCAGTGTATACTATCTAATTGACATATTTTTACAAAAGTAACCTAATCACCATAACTGAAATCTCTTATAGGTATATTACTGTGGTAATTCATTTTTTTTCTAATGCTCAATACGAATCAAACTCAGCTCAAATGAATCCATGTGTTAAACTTGTGAAATTCGAAACTGGGGTCTCTCACTAATGTGACCCCTCCAGTTTGCTATTTCTGAAATTCCTTTGAAATGAAAGTAACTCCATACATTTTTCATTCAATCGTAACTGAAACAAATGCACTATTTTAAAATTCGTTGGTGGGGTGCCAACGTAATGGTCTGACTATCTTATCACAGTAAAAGTTTAGTATACCCACTGTCTTGCACATACTTCTCAACCGCTGCACAAAGAAATATGTAAAAAAAAATGTAATTACGTAGTAGACTACAGTTCTGAAACACGGGTCTCAACGGTTCCAGGGACCTTCTTTAAATGGGTCAATTTTCAAATCATGTTAATTATGAAAGAAGTATATCTAGTATAATCGTTGGCTAGATAGTTCCAATCCATAGTTTTATGCAGTGTCGCACTGGGCCCCTCTGGGCCCCGGCAGGAAGAGCAGTTTAGGGGCATCACGGTAGGAGTCATATACATCCCGTAAAATACGGGATCGTCCCTTTCTCAGAGTTCTGTCCCGCTGTCCCAAAAACGTTTTCCGGAACGCTTAAATTTCCCTTGTTTTGTTTATGGAATACAAACTACAGGGTCAGACCAGACAAGAGTTCTTGGCAGGGTTAAGATATTAAAGTATCGGGACAGGCCCATGACTTGTTTTCATGATATTTGGTTTGCTTGACGTGTAGGCTTGAGATTCTTCATTGTGGAAAGTCGTAGGAAGAGTAAATAGAACATTGTAAGTGTTGTCTGGAATGGGAAGAGATTCTTAATGAAAGAGCTTGGAGCGTTTTGAATAATCCATGGAGGACATGGCAGCGGGCGCACTTCTTGGAGTTAGATTGTGAAATATTTGTTAGAGTACGTTTGTGGTGCACTTGTTGTGCGTGAGAGGTGGGAAATGGCAATGATTGTGCAAGTGGTTGGGAGGGTGGAGAAAGGAGACTAGTTCATACGAGGTAAGCGGAATTTTTGTCTCATAGGCTTGGTAGTGGATATGTGATACAACGTTTCATGTGGGCTGTTTGTAGTTCGATGCCAGAAGAGTGTTTCCATTCTTCTTAGATGATCAAGGAGAAGTGGCATGTCCGTGTCTTCGTGGAGTTGATTGATGGTGACGCTGGTATGATGGCCTGTGATGAGTCGGAGGGCTCTGTTCTAAGTAGTTTGAAGTTGTCGCATGTATGAAACAGCTGCATGGAGCCATGCCGGTGCTGCATATTGCATGAAGGCTCTAATCATCATAGCGTATATGTGAAGCTTGGTGATCATCTTGAGGGATGGACTGCGGAGGAGAAGATGTAGAAAGCCCACCCGTTGTCGTGCCCTGGGGGAAGTGAGGTGAGGTGGGGTTAGAAGGTGTGGTGATGATCCAAATTTACGCCAAGGTAGGTGGCAGACGTGGCGTAAGGAATGTTTTCTTGATGGAGCGTTAATGGCTGGAAGGATGGGATGTACCTACGTTTTCTGTGGAAACCACGGGTTTGCTTTTGGCAGCATTTATTTTGATGCCCCAGAGTGTGGTCCAGTGCTGTAGCTGTTAGTGTTGCCTCTCCATGGCTCTCTGGGAGAATCTGTAGTTCTGATTTCCTGAGAAAAGCGCTGTGTCATCAGCAAATATGGCCACCATACAGGAAGGATCTGTTAGAAGGTCTGCTGTGAAGTAGACGTAGAGAGTGATGCCCAATACACTACCCTGCGGTACTCCAGCGTGGATATTACGGGGATCGGAGTAAGCGTTCTCGTGTCCTACTTGAAATGTTCGATTTTGCAGGTAAGAGGAGAGTAGATAGACGTATTGTATGGGAAGGCCTGATTATGTAGTTTGACAAGGGAGACCTGGATGCCAGACCTTGTCAAAGGCCTTCTCTACATCCATAAATACGACAACTGTGAAATGTTTTGCATTGAGTCCTAGAGCTATATGATCGACAACTCGGACGAGCTGTGCCTGATTGTTGTGGCCGGGGCGGAAACCGAACTGGTGATTGGGAAGAATTTGGTTCGTGTCCAGTTGCAGTCGGGGGTGGGAGAGTAGAACTTTCTCAAAGAGTTTACTAAGGTGAGACAAAAGGCTTATGGGGCGGTAACTGGTGGGAAGAGTTTTGTTTTTGCCAGGTTTTGGTATCATTATAATGTGGGCTTTTTTCCAAGAGGACGGGAAGTGGGATGTGAATAGGAGAATGTTAAAAAATAATGTCAGATATTGGTACAGGTCTTGTGGAGCGTGACGTAACGTATGTCCGTCGTGATTCCATCCGGTCTTTTTTTTAGGCAGCTGAGTAGCCAGTTGCGAGATTTCTTCCTCTGTTGTTAGCTGAATAGCCTGGTAATTGTTTGGTGGTGTTGTAAGTAATCTGTAGAGGTCTGCTTCCATGGTGCCGATCGGTTCTACAGGAATCAGATGTATATTCGGGCGAAATTGCTGTTCCAATGTATCGGAAAAGGTTTCAGCTTTTTCCTCAGGGAAGTAAGCTTGACCCAGTGGCCCCTGGATGGGAGCTGGAGGTTTTTTCTTCTGTTTTCCTATGAGTGATTTAGCAATACGCCAGAATTTGGTGGATGGTGCCTCTAGTTCATGTAATGTGTTGTCCCATTGTTCTTGGCGTATTCGCTGGAGGGTTTTCTTGATTCTGTTGGTGAGATCATTGTAAATTGTTTTCCAGGTAGGATGTATTGTACGATGGCACTGCTTCCTGGCGTATCTTTTGAGTTGGAGAAGTATGTCTGTTCTTGATGCTGAGGGGGGGGGGGGCGCCGGGGGCAGTGTGGGTGGTGATGGTGTTCTGCCTTTGGGCTGTTCGAAGAAGAGCAGTTGTTGGATTGCTTGCTCCGTATCCGAGGCAGTGGTGGGTATAGGACGTTGTGGGAGGGCATTAGCAACTTGTCGGCGGTAGGCTGGCCACTCCACTGTTCTTTTGGTAGCGGCCTTTTTGAGGGCCACAAGGTGATCATGCCGGAAGGTCTGGAGCACAGGGTTATGGTCAGACGGTAAGGCATTGATGGAGGTGGGTCCGTCTGTGATGTCGACTCCAGCGCAGAGTGCAATGTCCAGTACGTCCGGGTCTCCTCCTGAGAGTGGGAAGTGTGTTGAATCCTCCGGGGCATAAACTTCGCAGTCCAAGCGTGGGAATAGAGCATGTAGTTGAGTGTCATTGTCGTTTGATCTTCTGGAGTTCCAGAGTGGGTGTTTGGCCTTCGGGTCTCCAGCAATGATGACTAGATTTTCCAGATTGCGCAGAACATGGAGGTCAGGGTCAATAGTTGTTATTGAGGTCAGTCAACAAAAAACTAACATGATAGCTCATTTTTTCTCCCACAAAGTCATTTAATTTATACTACTTTTAAGTTACTTACAGACAATACAGACAATAACTATTTTAGTTCGACAAATGTAGCGTTTAGTTGTAGTAGCAACATACATAACCGAAGACAGAAATACATTATTCCAAAAACACACTTTTTTGGTGTTCAGGATACAAAACAAAACAATGGTTTTCCCATATCAATTAGAATTTTCCTGATCACATATGCAATTGTGTTTAAAATCGAAATATTCTTTAATGAAAACATTGTTTAGAATACGAAATAAGAAATATATAAGAAACACTCTTTAATCAACATATCTTTATTCCGAAATCAATAACACCTTTAGAATCCTAATTTAATGAACTTTCAAGTGATCAACTCGAAATTATGATTTGGAAACATTTACCTGGTCATTCCCTGGACTAATTCAAGACCAAAAAATGTTCTCCTATACCCCAAAAATCGTCAGACGCCATATTGTATTTGCTATAACTGATAGGAAGCTCCCTGCTAGAGCTACGTTTCACAAAGCCCCAGACCTTTACGATAACCACATAAGCTCATAGATAGTGCAAATACAGTAGTGGTAGTATCTTGGAATCACACAGGCGATATTAGGAACACGGGCGATATTTAGGACACCTACCCTAACGTGTTCACTATAGATAGGATCATGAATTTTAACATGTTTCAAAGCAGTCGGAGAAATGCTCCAAATAGCCAGTTCCAGGTCTCTAGGTCGCCCTTGGACTGAGATATGGGGTTGGAAAATACCCATAAGAAAAACATGGGGAATGGGGTGTTATTTTAAATATTATTAATCGAAAACTATTAAATATTAGTGTCAAATCCATAGTTTCTGGAATCACTGAGATGAATATTGTCACTTTGACTGGCTCAAAAGCTGAAAGTGCCTAGCCCAACAAGATAGCAATAGCGATTAGTGTCGCAACGGTATCTGATACGTATGCCTTGAAAAAGAGGAAGAAAAATCGAAAAAAGAATATAAATTAGTTACAAGCAGTCTCTGTTCCGGAAAGAGTTCCTGCTTACTCCCATTTTGATGAATGGGATCTGCGACGTATCTTGTAACAATTATACTACAAGTTAGTGGGTGCTTACCCTAAATTGGTTTTGTTCCCGCCCCAGGGAGTGGAGGATGAATGTGAACTGCATACAAAGTATCACTATTCATCTCAGCGACCCCGTAAAGTAAACTATGGATTCGACATTAATATTGTTCGTTTACGATTATTATTGTCACCTTCTCTCAAATGGTGGGGAAACTTGAACATTAAAAGTGTCAATATTCATCTCAGTAACTCCGACAAAATAACCCTTGAAAACCCATTAAAAGAAAAAAAAATCTTATTATAAGAGAATAGTTCAAAATTAATTATTTTTTCTATTTTAAAAATACACCGAACTCGGAACGGATAATCAGAAAACATGATAATACGCACAAGGATAATCGGGAGTTTGCTGTATATAAAAATATTTTATTTGTTGTTGTATACCTTCGGTATATGTCACTGACATATGTGGATCTTCATGTTCTTAGGCAGTTGAATTTGGAAATGACAACTTCATTTGCTTCGGATCCGAGGCACACAACTTCATTTGTATCTTTTAAGTGTCCCGTCTTTTCTGATAACTACTCTTATACGACCGCTTCATGAGAGACACTTCACGTTCACGACACTTAACAATACTGAGAGCAAGCAATCAGTAATTGTTAACTCATCATTCTTCTGAAAAGTGTCTGATTTAAAATTGCAAAGCGGTTGTCGCTTTTTGCGCCCGCGCAAGGTAGACTGGAGGGGAGGGGAAAATAGACGTACAAGCGATGAGAAACTTGCACGTGTTGCTTAGTTGATTGTTGAGGTGACAATGGGCTAGTTACTACATTTCATAGAAAACAGAAAAAAATGAAGAAAAAATTCAAAGAAAAGACAAACCAGAAGAAAAGTAATACATTATATTCTCGTTGTTGGTATGCATACAGAAATATCATCATCAATTTATTTTGGAACATAATGCACCTTCATATGAAATATTCAGTTTACGTTAAAAATCCTTAAATATGTATTTACATATCCAAAATGTGTAATTATCCTAGCCCTACTGATAACATAAATTCAATTACGGTAATGTAGAAAAGGGGCCCCATTCTGTTTGCTCTATTGTAAATTCAGGCTATAATGATCATCATAATTGAACGAAAAAAGACGGATGTGTCATGTTTTCTAAATGCTATTTCTATTGTACATCGCAGTAACCTTCGGGAAGGAGCCCGTGAGGTATTGGGGGCCTTCTCGACGTAGTAAGATCTACAGTTATCTTTTTGATGTCTGTGGGAATATTCAGTGACGTGCATCTGATGTAGGCCCGAATTTCGTGATTCTGTTTGTTGTTTATATATATAAACAAAGTTGAGGGTGGGGCCCCGGCCGGCATTCCCACCCTGGCCAGTCCGAGACTGGTTTTAGGGAACATGAAAGGACGAACTCTATAGAATTCCCCATCGATGTTTTTTTTACACTAAACCAAACATCAGATTCATAAGTCAGTCCCATTTCTAACAAATGTAAGAATGAATGAAATATTGGCACGGTAATCTATGAAACGCATATCCTATTTACTGAGCAATATTTAAAAAAAAAGTATATGGTTCTGCTCTAATATCTAATATGTTTTTGAAACTAGATATAACATTGTAAGCAACTGTTTTAGTTTAAACAAATAATATCAGAATAATATATTTTTTTTAATTTCCCATGATTAATCGACCAAAAAGTTCTGCTAACACTAATACAACTAGCTACAACGTGGCAAAATCATTTACTGTGTTGACCGATAATTCGGCTCAATTATTATTAGTTGCTGTTTATAAAATAAAATATTTGAAATTTGGTGTAACAAAATGATGAAACTAAAGATAATGTCTCGTATACAGTAATAAAGAAAGTTTCTGTTTCGAACGTGGTGAAGAAAATTTCAATAAGACTGTGTGTAAATTATCATAAGAAAAAGATAGATTTAATTGTCATCTATCGGATAAAATTTCAGCAATAAAAGCTATTTTCATCTGCAGACAACAGTGATTAAAAAAAGACGGATGTACCGAAAACAATACATACATGTTTAGTATTAAAGCATGTTTCGAAACACTTGATGAAACTACCATTAGAACTGTAACCTTCCAAGAACCACTTTGGATGACCCGATGGATTATTCTACATTAATTACTCCACCCGAACTACAATGCTCCACTCAAACATCTTCCAAGAAAAATTGCTGATTTTACTTTCCAAATTATTCAACGCCATAGTTTAGTGTAGTTTAGTTTAGTTTATTGGCTTCTTTTACATGGCGAAGCTAAGGATGAAAAAGCCTTATCTACCACTTGACCATGCTACAATGTTTTATACAAGAACAAAATACCGAAATAATAATAATAAAGAAAAGAAAATTACACCTAAAATAAGCTCCCCCCACACACACGCACACGCACACACAGGCACATACACGCATAATGATATTTAACAGTCACATGTACACATGTTTTAGAAAAGCAGTACTATGATAAACAAATATTTGATAGTAGTAATAACAATAATACCAATATTAATACTACCAATAATAATAATACAGATTTAAGTTACAAAAGTAGATAGTGATATAGTTCGACTTTCACTATCCCTCATATGTAGAAACACAGCTATGCACTCACAAAAAGAACGACATAAAACAGTGATATACAGACAAATACATGTACTCTACAGATTTTAACATAAACTGATCGTGTGTACACTATACCATACTGGAGAAACTTATGTACTTACTAAAATTTTGTTATTTATATATAAACAAATCAAAGTTGTCAAGTGGATTATGGGGGTTTAATCGATTCTTGACAATATATATTTTTTCATCAACGTTCTGAAGCATTTCTCTGTCTCTGATTCCTTAAGATAATCGGGTAGGCTGTTCCAAATGGGAATAGATGTAACTGTGAAGGATTTGTTAAAGAAGTTAGAATTCGCCAAAGTAATTGCTCTGATTATACCTAGCAAAGATTTGTTATACCTACAGAACCACAGACCTATTAGCCTGCTGCCAACCATAAGTAAAGCTTTTAAAGACTAATCGAGTCAGGACTTTCCAAATTTATCCAGGAAGGCAATCAAATTCCAAATAATCAATTCGATTTCAGACCACAATTTGACACAGTCGCACAATTTGCAAGGGTAGTGTAAACCATTACCTTACAACGCAACCGAAAAGGACATACAATTGGAGTCTTTCTGGATATGTTCAAGGCATTTGACCGTGTATAGCATAACATCATACTCTACAAACTTAGCGTACTTGTTTTTCATTATTAATAGCTCAGAATCATCTAACCCTATCTATTACAACTCTCGTTCTTCATCAGTCTAAATAACAGTTAATTAACTATTTATCCCATCAACGCAGGACTTCCTCAAGGTTCTGTCTAAAGCATCAACCCTATTTAACCTCTACGCAACAGATCTTCCAATTCATCCTCGCACTACTGTTGCAACTTTCACCGATGACACCTCTATATTTGCCAGCGCTTTGCTCAGAGCTATGTTCAACAACATTTCGAAGCAATAGAGGATTGGACCACCAAATAGCACATGAAACTAAATACAGGAAAAACTGCAGTCGTGCATTTCACCGAGAGAAGACGCCCACAGCCACAGCCACCACCACTCTTACTTTTTGGAACTCAACTAAATTACAATCAAAATGCAAAATATTTTGGCGACGATCTAGACTGAATACTTCTCTTCCGCCCTCATCTGCGAGCCATAGATAATTGAGCCACGTCACGACTCCTTGAGCTATATCAAACTCTCACTGTCAGAAGTAATGATTTAACCATAAAGATCCGACTTCATGTATGCCTTATGATGATTAGGCCAATGTTAACATATGCTGCACTTTCGTTGCAACATTGTGCAAATTAATATATATCACAAAGGGTCCAAAATTGAGCTTTACGTATAATTACTGACCATAGTAGAGACACACGCACAGCACAGCTACAAGGAATACTTATCAGTACCAATGCTTTAAGAATATATAACCTTCATATGCCGATCTTTCTGGAAGTGAATGTCACAGCCCCCACATCTCCCTCCATACCCTGGGCACCCACCTCGTTGCACCCACCGTATAACACAGTCCCACTGAACAAAACAAAACCAAATAATAACATCACTGCCTGACAGACCAAACAATAACATCGTAGCTTCGCTCACTTTACTTCACATACAAAACTTAGAGTTGCGACAGTTGGGCTCTATAATTATTGAAATAGGTCTAAGATTTCTATCTCATGTAGAAGACATGGGTAACCGCTCGACTGTTCCACTCCAACTCGTCATTTATTTTCCTTACTTACTTTAAACCCATAAATGTATTAGTATGAATGGGTCTATGAATGTATTCCTCTCCTGATATAGCAGGTGTAAATTGTATACTAGCTAAACTTTTTGTAAATAATATTACTTGTATATTTGTGTGTGTTGCCTATATCTTACCTTCGTCTCCTATTTCAGTATATCAAGGTTATTTTGATTTTATATATAGTATATTACCACCTGAAAGCAACATTCTTCTAATAGGTGATTATAACATCCGAGACGTCACAGGAACCGATTTTGTTTTTCTTAGTTCAACATCAATATGTCATGCATTATATTGTTTCATTAATTTTTATAACTTAAAATCTCTCAATGATGTCAGGAACACATATAGCAAAACTTTAGATTTAATACTTTCCAACATTGTCAGTATTCTTGTAACGTGTGAACATGACTCAATCGTAACTGAGGATGCCTATCACCCTGCTTCATTAGCAGAATTCCTGTACACCAAGCGAATAAAAAATGCAACAAAGTCACAACCAATGGATTACAATTTCTCAAAAGCCACTTATGAAAAATTATATCGCTTTATTGAATCACCTAATTGGGAAAGCGTATTTAATAGCTCGACTGTTGATGAAGCTGTTGATTCATACTATAATATATTATATGGTATTTTTGATAAACGTATACCGCTAAAGAGATCAAAATCAAATTATCTTGTCTGGTTTTCAAATTACATAATTAAACCGATCAGTAGAAATGCATACCACCGTAGAAAATGGAAACAATCAATTGGGGATCCTACGTATCATTATGATAAATTTAAGGAAATACGTGCTCTCACCAAAAGAGAGATAACCTCCGCTTATAAAACATATTTGCATAACTGCGAAAATAACATTTTAACCGATCCAAAAAGCTTCTGGACATATATAAAAATAATAAAGGGCGTAAATCCGAATGCAATGCACTAAATTACGAGGGTCAACTTTTAAAGGATGAAAAAGTATCTCAAAAGCATTCATGAAGAACTTCCAGGTGACACACAATGTGTCAAAATATAACCTTAATACTCTTGCACAACCCAATAGTTCTGAACTCTTAGATCAATTATCCCTTGAACTGCAAGACGTAGAAAAAGCCTTTAACAAATTGAAACCTCGGACATCTCATGGACCTGATAAAATGCTACCCTATAATTTTAAAGGTTGTTCGGAGATACTAAAATATCCACTACAAGTAATTTTCAATAAGTCACCTCCGAATTCCCTACTAAATGGAAACTTGCTGATATCTGTCCCATTCCCAAATCAGGCGGTATGAGTAACGATATTGAAAATTATCGTCTAATTGCTATAATATCTGCACCAGGCAAAGTGTTCGAAATTATTATACAAGAACAAATATATTCACACGTTCGCTCAGTAATTTCTCCCTTCCAACATGGCTTCTTACCAAATAAATCGACTGTAACTAATCTTGTTGAATTCACACATTTTTTGGCTACTCAAATAGACAATAAAGGTCAAGTTGAAGTAATTTACACAGATTTGTCTAAAACCTTCGATGTTATTAATCATGACATCGTTCTCAGTAAGCTTGTGTCTTTCAACTTCTCATCGAACATTCGTTAGTTAATAGCGTCTTATTTGTACCACAGTAAAATCCGTGTGCGTCATAAACATATTAGATCCGATGAATTTGTTATAAATCCTGGGGTGTCGCAGGGATCGAACCTAGGACCTCTCTTGTTTTTGTTACTTGTAAATGACTTGCCCGGTGTAATAACCCTCTAACAAGCTATTGTTCGCAGATGATTTAAAAATCGATTGTAGCATTTCCTCTGAATTAGATGCTTTCTCCTTACAAAATGACATCAAATGAGTTTCCAACTGGTGCAAAACAAACATGTTGTTATTAAACATTTCAAAATGTAGTGTAATGACTTATACTAGAGAAAGGAACTATTTGGAATTTGAATACAGTATCAATGAAACACCACTGGTCCGAGTAGATTCTATCACCGATCTTGGTGTAGATACCAATGTTGGACCATAAAGTCCTACCTCTCATTTGATATACACATTAAGCGTACTATTGGTGACTCTTTTAGGAATCTCGTGTAGGTAATGAGACAAGGAAGTGACTTCTCGAATATTGATGTTTTAAAAACTTTATATACCGCGTATGTTCGATCGAAGTTAGAATATGCTGCAGTAGTATGGCATCTTAATACAAAAAGGAACACAAGGGAAATCGAAATAATATAAACTAAATTTGTTCGCTTTTTAACACACAAAAAAATAGGAATATATCCTAAATTTGAAAACTACTTGGACCTAATAATCAAGTACTCATTCCAGTCTCTGGTAAATAGAAGAGTTAATTTTCTACTCTCTTTTCTACACGAACTAGTACATAGTAAAATTCACTTCGAGAAATTATTATCCGAAATAGGGTTGCACGTTCCGCAAAGAGTTACTCGACCTCGTAATGCAGTCTTCGACCTCCCACCCCAAAGGACCAATTTTTTAGATATATCGCCCCGTACTAGGAGAATGTGCTCATTATATAATTGTACTCTTAAAGCATGTCCAGAGTTAGACATATTTAATGTAAATACAAGTGAATTTCATTGTTATATAAAGTAATGAATTGTTTTTACAGAATGTTACCACAAAGCATCTAATATGAATATATACAATATCTTGTAGAATGTATCATATGTACAATGAACACCTGAACTAGGTACATAACCTGTTGTGTTCAATAAATAAATATATAGTAGCTGAGTTCTAGACCCAGGAAAGTCGTTTTTAAATCGTATTGACCTTCAGAAGATTAAATCAATCTTTACCGTACTTTTAATCCTAATATATGGACTTGTAACGCCACAACGAGGAATTGATTTTGTTCCAAGCGTCTATCATTATTGTATAATGCATAATTTCTTATAATTGCAATGAACTCTGAAAAAAAATATGTACACTGGAAATTATAAACAACATTAATTTGGACTCTCTAAAGTCTAAACTAAGTTTGTGCGTTTCAAGCTTTCTTCATGCGCAGATCGAGAACTACCAGAAATTAATTCTTGAATCACACACTCCGAAACTTGAAATCAAGATGTCCTACCAAGAAGAAATTAATCTGAATGGTATGAATATAGCTCTACGTCTACCTTTCGTTGAACGTTTATACGTATAACAAGAATACAGAGAAATAACGTTTGAGTATTACACATTATATGATGTTGAATCCTCAACAAGAATTCAGTCTAATGTGATAGAAACACATAGAAATGGTGCTTAGTATACGGCAGATCTTCTTTGTCTCCAACTCATTATGTGCTCACTGAAATTAAAACAAAACACTTTATTATCAGTGTTCAAGTCAATTAGTAATTGTCATTCATCGCTTTAAGCACTAGTGACGTTATTAACTTAATTATTGTTTAAATTGCGTTAACTCTTTCACTACCAGAAGGACTCATACGTTTCACTAAAAGTTATCAGGAAACGTGTGGGAATGTGCCGCCTGCTATTGCTATGGTTCAATGATATTTTCGTTTTGTTATGTGGAACTATTTAATTTTTACATAAATCATGTAGTCGTGAGGGAATATATTTTTTTTACCTATGTTTTAATCCGAGATAACAATGTCCCATTGGCATTTTAGTGTAGGAATTATTTATCCCAATGGTGGAGAAAATCATGGGTTTTCAGGAAGGGTTTTTGGGTCATCCATTAAAAATGAGCTCAAAAGTCAGTGGTGTACGAAGTCGGAAAGGCAAGCATGATGCAGATGAATTTCGAAGATTCGTTGAGGACTCTGACGTTGACTGTGTGTGTGATTATTCAATAGTAGATGAAGATTACCACGAAGATTATTGTGGAAGTGGACGTGAAAGTGAAAGTAAGATAATGGAGCAGATGAAACTATAGAACAACCTGCTAATGATAAAGCAGTGATTGGACCATCAGTGCGTGCAGAAGTACTGTGGTCAAAGGTAAGCCACTTTTTCAACCAAGATTTTCCGTTATTGACGAAGGTGTTCCTTTGGTTATGTGCCGTGCAATTGACAGGTCCTCCAGTGAACTATGGTAGGGTGGTATATTTTTGATCATTTCAAAATGAACTCAATATTTCTAGAACAAAAATTGAAGCAGGGCCAACTTTTCACATGTAATTTATTGCTTACATATTAGCGAATACATCACATTAATATTACAGACCTGCAAATATGTTTCTCGACAGAACAAAGATATTTCCACTGATCACTTTACGGTACAATTTCGATCAACGCTAATCTACCTAGTATTCATAAGGAGCTAAACATAAAAAGATTATTAAGCACTGACACGTTCAAATACACACACAGAAAACGCATCGTACATCCCTAGTAAGTACATCGTCTACCAAAAGTTCCTGAGTTTGATCCGTATGATAACGCAATTCTTTCTGTCTCTTCTGCAAGACTTGTATTAAGAAAGGAACTTTCCTACCTCTTGTACTTGATCATTCGGAACGAAAGAGAAGTTTGTTCTAAAACGACGTCAGAAACGTATTGTTGTGCACTGTGCCTCTTGCTCTGATCAGTGAAAGAGTACTTTTCCTAAAGAAACAAAATTGGGTTAGTAAAGATAAAAATTAATAAAATTTTATGGTCTTACCTTTAGCGCTAACACATACTTCGTGATGGCAGCACTTGCATCTCTGACACCTCATTCACGTCCCTTTGGAAACTGAAACAGCAATGTAGTAACTTATATTAAAAAAAATATACAACGTCTTTAAGAGGTGACGTCAGCGTTACAAAATCTACTATCCTTTTTGAACCCTTGTTTTTACACGTTTTGACCCGTTTTGAATACTTTCGTTTTCGTCTTGGTTCGATTTGTGTGAAATGTTGATCGTCTGTGAAATGAGTGCAGAATGTTCATAATCTCTTCCTAGAGAATTTGGTCTACTTCAGAGATGGTAGAATGTCTCATGTTGTCCCTTGTCATGCTGGATGCAATTGTTGAAGTTGCAATTGAATCCTCCGTTATCTTAGTTTGTTTCTCGATTCAAACTTTTCCACTAATTTCTCCTATCTTTTATGATAATGGTTCTAATTCAACTACTCCGCTGATCGAAGCTGTACCATTTTCGTTGTTCAGAAATGTACCACCTTGTGCATGGAAAAGGAAATATCTAAACATCCATTTGCACTTACTAGATGACAGAAAGGGTCAAATGTTACAAACAGAAAACATGTGGCCATGAATTAGCAAACATTCATTGCTGTAGGTTCATCAACGAAAGGAGAGATGAGAAAAAGGAAAATATGCATTTTTATAAACAACCACTAAATCGACCAAAGTCAAACTCACCTTTCAAAAAAGAATTGCTGCTGATATCTCCAATAATCCCCACAAGTTTGTGAAATTTGCAGACGCCACAACTTAAACCTCACGAATTAGTGTTGCCTTATGCAAAGAATATGTATACCTGTTTTCCTTATGAGTGATCAAAATAGTACCTATATCAAAAATGAACCACCCTACCACAGATGTCTTTCGACAAATATTCCCTCGTAGTTTACTTATATTCGTAACACAGTCCACGAACGCGTGGTTATTTAATTTCGACGTGACAAAAAGCAGCCACAATTTAAGGATACTGATACAGCAGAGGTTATGCTTATTTTGAGAGTAACTCTTGTGTCGTCATACAACAAGGTTCCAAGTTCCTCCTATTGTTGGTCACACCGTGCATCTTTGGCGAATACGGCCATAAAAAATGTGGAGACAAAGTAAGTCTTTTCGATATATAATTCACAGCCATACACAATCTACTACTGGGTGAGGCCTCTCCCGGAGGGAGGATTTGGCCTACTGCCCCCACACTGACCAGACGTGTTAGGAGAGGAGAGCCAAAGTTTTCAACTGTGATCGCCACTATCTATTATCAACACCTACATTTTGAGCCCCCAATGGGAATCGAAGCCGAGACCGTTCGCACTAAAGTCGAGCGCGGTACCGACTAGGCTACACAAGAGGTCCCCTTTGGATATATAACACATATACAATGTTCTCCTTTGTTCTGAAGGGACTTTAGTTCCTTCTATGATTCGTAAATCATAGGAACTAATATTCTCGCGTGGTTCAAAGTTACGCGATAACATAGAAGATTTGGTAAAGACTTAGAGAGCTATGTTAGGGACTGACTTGTAGTTCAGATTGGAATACATTCTTGAATGATAGACTCATTCAAGGATGTGTTCTTCTGACAAATAAAGTCTTGAAAGCTTAATTAAAAGTTAAGGGTTGAGTTTAAACAATAAAAGTTCAAGAATTCAAATAAAGAACTACATTATTAGTAGCGTTCGCTTCTAGACTTCAATTAAACGTGATCACTGAAATATATACGTAGCGTAGAGGCGAAAAGCATCTACCACATGCGAGATAGATAAGAGATTGTACTGATTGACAGCTGAAGGTAGAAGCAAATAAATAATAGACAAAGTCCAACTTACATTAGCTCGATATTTTGGTGTGCCACTCATAGGCGTTGAAGTAAAACAAGAGACCAAGTTATCAAGGTCATCGATATTTAAAGCCAAACCCAGTGACACGTCGCGTGACATAGTCACCGTACGTTCACCTCAAATGATGTGATGATCAATTTTGTCTAACTCATTCTGGCGTCACATTATTTGTTGGAACTACCTTGTCTTGTCCATAGTGAGGACATGCGTTGATGTGTAAAATCTACTTCCGTGTTTACGTCTTCGAACCTGCGACTACTTTCTTTCTCATTTAATTTAATTTAATTTAATTTAAGGTAATGTATTGATATACAAATTTGCATACATTACTAAAAATACGTACGTGTAAGATCCACATTTGAGATGTCATGTCAGTTTAGAACCCTATATATTCGTTGTGTATACATTTAGCTTCGTGTACTTCTGTAATTAAGAGCATGAATGTTCAATGTTTGTCCACATCGTTGCTATTCTGTTTCTTTTAATTGCTCCATAGTAGTTCCTAGAGCACAAAGTACCATCTTCCCTCAATACAATATATATTCAAATCTCCTTCTCTTCCTCCCTTCCTCTCTCTCTCCCTCCCCCAAATATAATAGAATCTCAACCTTGAAACACTTCCTTCAGTGTGCATCACATATATTGTTCACCTTCACTAGTGGACACCAAATATAACAAATTACTGATGTGGTACGGTTTGAAAAATGTAACATTATACCAGGCTGACAACACAATTACCCAAAAGATCCCACAATGTATTTTATTAAGCCTATTACATTGTTTTTATTGAAATTTACCAACATTGTTTCTCTTTTATCATGATACAGTACAATATCCTTTCCCGAGAAATTGAAAGGCTTCTTTCAATTGTCTTTAATATCGCTGTTCTTTTGTTCCTTTCATACAAAATGTTTTCTCTTATTGTAATTAAACTGTATTATATTTTTGGTTTTAAGTCTTAGATTAAAATGCTAAAGCAAAAAAAAGCATTTTAATTTAAATATGAAAGTCATTGATAGAATAAAAAGATGAATATGAACAAGATATACCAGAATAACGGCCTCTATCCGATATATCTGACCCTAATTTATCTAGTCTGGAATCTGGATAACATATTAGACGTAAAGTTAATAACACTTTACGAAAACAATGCTCAGAAAAGCATATTTTAATGAACTTAATTTCCATTCTGTGAAAATAATAAAATTAATGTTTACGATATTATATGTTGTTTAATAATTTTAGTAACAAGGTATAATGATACTTTCAACAAGAAAAGTTACAATGTGTATCAAAACTAAACATTTTATGTTTCATACACAAGTCTTATACGTAAAACTCTAAGTTCATAGAGATGGACAAATCAACAATACTTTCATGTTGCTGAGGGACGTGTCAAAGCAAGGAAAGTAGCTGCCCTAATACATCTTCTGCAGAGAAGGGAGGCCGCATTTGCCTGTTTAACTTCATTATTTCAAGTCTATGGAGACTAATTCGATATATCTGCTATTGTAGGAAATATCTAATCTTATGGTCCACGTTTATTAAAAAGGAGACCGTCAATGATATAATGAAACCTGTTCTGAAAATTTGCTAGGAGACCCTATGTCTTTAAGAGAGATAATACACACAAAAAAATAACTTCCCATATCAACTACAAGGTACCGAAATTAACTACAGTATCTTTTTGGCGAATAGTACACGATGAATCTGAAACTATCTTAGTAATCCTCACCAGAAGTGTGAAACGTTTTTCATGCCTTTCCGTAGGAGAATTTTCTTTACTTGTCGTGAGTTTCCGTTTAACATTATTGATCATATTTTATACACGTATAGAACAAATTCTGATTACAATACGATCTGATAACACTTAATGATTTTCCCATCAAAGTTTCCAATAATATATAGCGAGAAAAGTGACAGAGCTATGTCATCTTTTTTTTTTAATATAAAATCTTGCTAACTTTTTTTTTTACTTCTTTAATTTGTAACAAAACCTTTCATTAATACACCCTTAATACCAGAAACCACTGTATTCTTATCTCTAGAAAATTAAAACGCACATGAGTGAACAAAAGGACCCATTTGATGTGTGCAAAATGCGCACTTAAAAATACACTACTAAATGTACTTTCTTTTATAGCGTCAGTTGAAAAAAAATCACAAAAATCTTCCGGGTTCCATCCCTGCATTGTTATTTTTTTTATATATATATATTCTTTCTTTAGTTCACAATGGTTTGTGGTGTCCTCAAATTTTGTAACGTTAATTTAACTCATTTGCGTACGTCCTAGAATGATAAAATTTTGCACAGCGACGCAAGTCGGGTAACAATACAATATTCCATTGTTACTTTCATATATTTATATAATTAATAGCATATTTTAATATATATTTAATATGGACATTTTTATCTTCAAATAAACATTAGTCTACAACGATCTATCGTTTGACTGGTTGCAGAACACTTTAATATTTGAGTCACAAAACATTTAGCTTGATAAAGTGTATTCGAACACTGAAATCACTCGAAAAAATAAAGAATAAACATTTTTAAAGACGTACTTTTCTTAAAAATTTGTACTAAAAAGTAAAAAGTAATAATTTGTTTATGCATGACTTAAATGAAAAGCATGCGGAGCGGAAATTCAAGAATTTATAAAGTGACTGCATAAACTAACTGAATTTATAAGTACGCGCCCCTCATCCTCCCCATGCTTTTCTTTTTAATCGTGAATAAACAAAATTATTTTTAGTACGAATTGCTTTAGAAAAGAAAGTCTTTATTTTTTTTCTTAGGATAGCAAAACCGTTCATTCTAAAAATACCCTAACAAGTTGGAAACGTCTTCGAATAGTGTGATCTGTGGTTAACCCTAAAAAGCCTGAGGTGAGTCCGTCGGACTCACTTCACTCTTTTTTTCCTCATAAAATATTCCCTGTATGTCACATCAATAATTGCCTTCATGTATTCCTCAATAACGATGTTTTTTTATAACATATTGATTTTATACATAATTTCGCTTCAATATTTCTTCTTTATGGCCAATAAAACAGTTTTGAGACGTTGTTGCCCGAGGTGAGTCTAGGAGACTCACTTGTACTTACTTAGTAAAGAAGGGCAAGTTTGCTGTATTCTATTCGATTAAACGCTTAAAACATTTGCTAAAGTTCGCTAATTTTGTGTTGAGTCGCTAACCACTGCATTATATAGCACTTCGCACTTCAAGCTCCCATGGAGATGAATATATTTACTGGAGCAGCTGCATATTTGAAGTCCCCATGTTTGCTATGGGACAAATTTTGTTTCAAATTGAGGCCAGTTTTGATTACATTTTTCCATTACATTCGTGATAAGCTGTTCTGTATAAAGAACGAGAGTTTCGGGTTGGTTTTGCCGGACAGTAGGGTATCCTCATAAAAGTGCAGACAAAATTGATGCCGTCAATAAAGTCACTCCAGCAGCTGCTCCAGTATAATATTATATTCAGCTCCATGATGACAAGTTACTTGACAAGCATTCGATCTGGTACCACTACCAAAATAGGCCTATCTACATTTTATTGTTTATGTTGTAAGGGAAAGAAGGAATGCGTTTGTCTGCCTGATTGTCGTACTTTTCAATAGTTTTTGTTTCCGTATACAGTAAATTTTGACATGTCAGCGCTCAGCGAGGAAGAAATCAGAGCTTGTCTTGAATTAGAACAAAATAATGAGTCTGCTGAGTACTTTTCAGACAGTGACGACAGTGTTCATGATCCCGAACTTGAGGCTAGTATTGAAGATAATGTAAGTGTAAACACCGATTATAGTGATACTATTAGTGGAAATGAAGACATTCCCGTTCAAAATGACAGTAATGAACTTTATTTCGAAAAAACATGGAGGAATGGAGTAAAAATCCGCCACCAACGTCCAAGGTTAAGGCTTGTAACATTATAAAAACAGCGACATCTAAAGTTATGCTTCCACCTGGTAGAAAAATAGAATGTACAAGGGATTCTTTTGAACTTTTCATTACATCTAGTGTTTCGAGTGATATCGTGAAGTATACAAATCAAGAAACCGAACGTGTGTACGTGTAAAGGAAAATAAATATATCGTGGAAACGATGTGATGAAATAGAAATGAGTGCATTCTTTGGTCTTCTTATAACTGCCGGCCATTTGAAAAACAATCATCACACAGTTGCCGTCTTGTGGAACCTGAAATACGGCCCTCCAATATTTCGGGCCACCATGCAGAGGGACAGATTCAAAGAACTGCTTTTGTTAGATCGTTTTGATGACAAAACAACTAGGACTGAGGGCTTCGAAAGATAAGTTGACATCAATTCGTGATGTGTGGGAAACAGTGTGCGCGAATCTTACTAAGCATTACCTTCCCGGTAGAAATATCACAGTGGACGAACAATTAGCGCCATTTAGGGGAAGGTGTCCTTTTCGCCAGTATATGGCGTCGAAACCAGACAAATATGGTATGAAAATATTTTGGGCTACAGATTCGAAGAACTTTTATCCACTGAAAGGTTTGCCTTATTTGGGGAAGGAGGGAACAAACAGAGCAACGAATTTAGGCTCATCGGTAGTGCTCCACCTCACAGAACCATACAATAATAGCAAGAGAAATGTGACATGTGACAACGTTTTCACCGATTTACAATTGGGTAGAACATTATTGCGCTATGGGCTCACGTTAGTTGGAACGATACGAAAGAACAAAGCCTTTCATTCCTTCAGAATTCCAACTCAACAAAGCTAGAGAATTTGAATCTTCTCTCTTTGGTTTTCAACATAACTTTACCTTAGTTTCTTATGTTCCTGCTCCAGGTAAAGCAGTCATTCTCCTTAGCAGCATGCACCATTCCAGGGATATTGTGGTGGAGGAAGCAAAAAAGCCAGAAATTATTCTGCACTACAATGAAACTAAGGGTGGAGTTGATAGTTTAGATCAAATGGTTCATACCTACTCATGTAAGAGGAAAACTAATCGCTGGCCAGTAGCATTTTTCTAGAACATGTTAGATGTTTGCGGGGTTGCTGCATATGTTGTCTGGCTCACAATAAATCCTGAGTGGAAGAAAAACAAAGGAAACACCAGACGAAGACAATTTCTGATTTACTTGGTTGAGAGCCTCACACAGCCCCATGTACACAGACGATCGAAATTTGGACTACACCGGGGGACGACAACGTCAATGGAGATCACATTTCCGAAATTGCGACAAAAAGAATCGATTCCAGACGCTCATTCCTTACCAGCTGGTAGTACTGAAGAACAACCTGAGAAGAAAAGGTGTGTTTTGTGCGACTCTAAGAAAGGAAGAATGCAAAAACAAGTTTGTCACAAGTGCAAAAGAAATGTATGTTCAGAACACTCGGTATGCCAGAGAGAATGCAATCAGTGTAGCAAACAATAACTGTGGAGATTTACATGTCAAGAAAAAAAGACTGCGACTGTATTTGTCTTCCTATAACTTTTGTTTGTTATAAAACAAGATACTGTACTATTCTTGAACGTAATTGGACTATATAAGTAAGCAACTTTCTTTTGGTACATTAACGGGTCATTTTCCTTGAATGCTTTTGAGTAAGGAATATATATATATATATATATATATGAAATTGTGTGGTGAGTCCATCGGACTCACATTAGGCTTATTCAGTTGCGAAAAAGCTTAGGCTTTCTAGGGTTAATGAGTATTGCATAGCGTCAACTGGGTATCAGGGAAATTTTGGGGCAAAACTGACACACGAAGATTTGACGTTGTTTTTCTTATAGTTTCGTGAACGAAATAAGTCCGAGCTAAATTTGTGTTGTACGTCTGTTTAATTCCCAATGTGCAGTGCTGTTGTTTATCAAGTTCTTGCCTGTTTTTTACATTATTGAATTTGGAGACCTAACGGTACTGTTCGTTTCACTTGGTTGCTTAAAATTATCTTAAACTAATTAGCCTAAAATTATAATTGCAAAGTTACTGTAATTTGTCCCATTTACTCTACATTAGTTTTGTGTGTTACAAACTTAATACGTGTCTTTGAAAGGTATATAAACTTATTTGCTTTTAAAAAAAACATGTTGAATCTTCAAATATGGCACCTTTCCTGTCAGTGATACTTTATTTTCAATACAATTTTATCTTAAAACGAGTCGGCAATGTTTGTACATAACACCAAATTTGAATCAACAATAATCCTTTCTTATACTAACAAGTCATCTGTCCGATTTTCATGATATAGTCATAAAATGGAAGGATATTTTCTGTTCTTATTTTCTATATGTATAAATTTACATCTACAAATAGAATACCCCAAGAGTCAGACGTTCAGAAAGAATTATCTCGAAAGTTATCCACTTTCTAGGGGCGACTTTGGGTATATCTATACGTGGTTTAAATTCTTGTATTTTGCACATAGGTTCAGAATTACCAGAACTATCACTATGAAGTTTATAAAAATTGTATAAGAGGTAATACTTTAACTTGAAATGCCTAACTCATACACAACAATGATAATAAAAAATATTTTTCCTTGCCCAAACTTACTAGCTAGAAATCATTGTTCCGATATACTGTTGTCGATAAACGTTGATTCACTTAAATTGTATACAAGAAATACATTCGTTTTGTGCAGTATTCCGAGGAAATCAATGACAAGAAGAGATAATGATGAAAAATCCAGAATTTCCACGTAGGAAAAAAATGTCATAGAATTTGAAAGGAAAATGTTATGAAGAAGATATGATTCATATTTCAAACATTTTTCTTTTTCGGTTTCAGAAACATATTTTATTTTGTTTTCAGAAATATATATAT
>JAGDQP010020525.1:13056-30493 GCA_022664845.1 Lepisma saccharinum | reverse complement strand
ATATATATATGTGTGTGTGTGTGTGTGTGTGTGTGTGTGTGTGTGTGCGTGTGTAGGTGTGTGTGTGTTTGTATTCTAGTATCACATGAGATAGAGTATGCGCTTTCAAGATGTCGTCAAGGTGGACATTGCCACAAATATTTTCTGAAATGGTAGAAATATATCCATACTTGTTCATGTATTTTATTCGTTTTATATACAATATATTTTCACATTTTAATTTCACTCTATTGTCATATATCTTAACTATAATGTATTAGGGATCTTCCCCCAAATGAGTGGCATCTTACACTGATGTGTTGTGTAAGATGAATATTTTGATAGGTCACTTTGAAGGCCCATTCTCCGTTGTGTATACATTTAGCTAGATGTGCTTCCGTCAAATAAGATAAAGATAAGTTAAAATTAATTTTATGGGTGGTGACAGCACTATGGACTTACATCAGTTTGAGCATGGAAATTACAAATATGTGTGTGCAAAATTTTCTTTTCTGTTTCGCTTAAGCATGTTACAATGGCTCCTACACCAAGATGTGTGACACCTTCCCTCCATCCACTATAAGCGTGAGCGAGTTATGTAATTTTTATTTGTTCTGGTATTGATACTGATAGGGTGCTGTTCAGCGTTGAGATGTACAATTGATGCGATTACGCTAGTCTGAGAAGAATCTATCTGGATGATGTTCGAAAGTAATGTCGATACGATAATATTGTTATATATATATTATTATTATCTTACTATTCTCAATACACCGTTCAAATAATATTTGAGGTCGAGAAAGGCATTTGTTTATGAATATCCACTAAATGGCAAGTTATTATCACGTAAGTGTGTTCACATATAAGTAAGCTTATTGATAGGCATGACATGAGAGTAAAGTTAAAAAAATGGATGAAATTAGTTTTATATGCAATCGATTTCTAATTGTACTACTCGATTCTTGTTCCGCGTACATTTTTTCGATGGGCAATACAGACAATAGTACGCTGGAGCATCGAGCTCCATGTGCAGTTCCCGTTAAACAATTTCGAAAATGTTGAAATCATTATATCATTGGCAGTATCTAAATCTACTATTTACAAAGAGTAGATCTATATACTTGCACTTCTCGATACAGAACATAACCTTGCATCTAACTCGATCTTGTAAATTATGTACTTTTTAGTACAAAGTAAACACACCTTAATCATAAATCTGTCAGCAAAGGTGCCTAATAGACGTAAATATCATTCATTGAACATCAACCCGACCTGCCTGAGCGGAACAACACCTTAGACGACATACAAGACATGAAGGTTGAATAAGACGAAAACAGTGAGGAGAGAAGCAAAATAACAAGATCGCTCCAACGGGAAGACTTATGTAAGCCAGCTGGTCCATCTAGGCAAACTTATAGCTTGAGAGGCAACCAAGGGAAAACACTTCATGACACTGCAAGCTGGTACAAAAGCGGCATCTTATCCAGCACTACGGGTCAGAAATCAGGTACGAATAAGACATAGAAGGCCTTTGATAAAACTCAGAAACCTAACTTGAATATAGCTGTGCTTACAAAATCATCAGTTAATTTCAAACAGAAAATCACTGCTATTCAACATAGAGTAAAATTAAGTGTCAAAAAAGGAAAATCAACCACTATAGACAGTTTGAACCGAAGTTCGACGTAAGGTTTGATTTCACATTGGAGACTGCAAGACCAGCTTTGGTTTGGCAGCCTCTAAGGAGATTTTGCTGAAGAGGAAGCTACAAGTAATCAACAAGACGCCCATTTACAAAATCCAAATAAACCTTCAGAGGGACAAGCAGACATCGCCATCCAGACATCACAGGAGAAGCACCATAAAGGTATGTTGAAAATGTTTTTTATGAAAATCTGGAAATGAAACTAAAACATAAAATCACTTTCAGATTTTGAAAAGCGAGAGCTGTTTTTCACTCAAACAAAAACTTCTAAAACTCGAAAGAAAACTTATTTCTAAAGAACAAGTCTCAGATGTTGCATAGAAGAAGAAAGAGGAAAAGAAGAAAATCCACGTCGAAGAAATCCGCTCGCATATTATAGTATTCTTTATTGTTCAAGTGAAACAGCACACATAAAATTCAGGAATATGCAGTCCTTTCAAAAGTACTGAAAAACAATAATAGCACGTTTTATTATTATAACTATTAAGTCCATAAAGCTAGTACAATTTGTAACTATGATAGATTTCTACAATTGTTTTTTTTCAGTATTGTTCTGAATTCTACAACTATTCTCAATGTCACCGGTAATGTATATTTTTATAGCTATGCGAGTCTCACCCAAAAGTCAATAATTTATTGACATAACCTAAAACGCTGGACTTTTCACTTCCTCAGAGGGCCAAAATATGAGATCCCGATCTGTCCCGGCTAAACTACGTCATATGGAAGCCCAGATGAGTGGAAAAGGTGTTGGAGGGAAATAGGTCACAGACTGGTTTGAAGGTACAATCATGTCATTATTCTGCTGTGACTTCAGAGCATACGCAGAAAATCTTAATCAGCCTTGTCAACCGCTTCGGTTTATCCCAAGACCATTTGAATTCGATTCCATCAATCTACCAATTAATTTTGCTGACATCTTTTCTTTACCGCTGATTTGTCTTGTATAGTGGAAAGAATACCGTTTTTCTTCAATGCAACTTACTTATATTGGAATAAACTAAAATGTAAAAGATTTTTTGCTTCCCATTTAGAACTGCATGGGCAAACCCAGAAATTTGCACTTTACCTTCCATTTCTAAAGAACTCATAGGGGTCAGTCGGAAGAAATTGGGTATAACACAAGAAAAAAATCACTAACATTACGTTTTGTTTAAAACCGTCTAAAAAATTAGACAACATATTCTTTAGCATTTTATAAAAAAAATACATATTATGGATCTTCGATAGTATTAACCAATTAGAAACTATTGTGTGATCCTCCAATCAAGAAAAATACATTATAAACAGTTGTATTACAAATAATTATTAGCTAAAGAATCCTGAATATTCATATAAAGGTTACATTTCTTACTTTCGACAGTGTTTATAAGCTTTACTAATACAATCGTAAGTGGGCAGAGGAAAAAAAAAGCATCTTCACACAGTGTCTCCCTCCGTCAAATAGTAGGTCAGGACCAAAAATGACACCAAAATCTAGCCCTGATTTATACATAAATTTATCATCTCTCCTTTCGTTGTACTAAATGATTGTACTGCGCAATCTCTGCTACCTGACGTTTGGTCGAGCTATCTTAATTAAAGAGGAGAGTTAACGCACTACATAGTTTAGCCGAAATTTCCCAAAATGACCGAAAACTGCGCACAACACCAGTTCTGACAACGAACTAGCTTAGGTGAACCTTTATTTATAATTATTTAACATTAAAACATTTCATTTGAAAATATACACAAAGCTTATGAAAAGTCAATTAATTCACTTGGGTCGTAGATACACAAAATTGTCAAGTTTCAGCGACTACAGTTCTACCAACACAAGAATTCAACTGACGAGTCTGCAGAAATGTATTCACTTGTCTTTCACTCGCCACAAGTCAGGCCGATTCCTTCCCATCTTTTCAGGACCTGCGCAATTTTTCCTAACGTGCAAACTTTCCCGACTTTCCCCTATCTTAATTTCCGTTTCAGGCATTACTATTAGAATGCTTACAATAAAATACATATATTTTTTTTTATCAATATTTCCTTTTTTATATGTTTATCCTTTAACACAGCTTTTTTTTAGCCGAATTCACAGAATTTCTCTTCCGTATTATAAATGTTCTTACTGTCAAAAAAGGAGATAGAAAGAAATTAATAGCACGATTCTACATCAAACACAATAAAATAACTAGAGCTGCGTTTCTTGAAATAAAATTTTAAATGATCTTTGTTTTCCCATCTCAGAGTTCTCATTCAGAGAAAGAATACGTTAATTAGTCGGATTAGGAAGGAAACAAAAAGACAGCAGTATAATTAAAAGCTGGAAATTTCAGTTGGTTAAATACTCTTTGATCTCCCTGTGAAGAATGCTAAAACTAATAAACATTTATAATTACTTTTATTGGTTTTACAATCATTTGAACAGATGATAAGACTGGAAATGATTTGAAGCCTTCATCATCGAACATAATACAGTGTGCTGTTAAAGTTGGTGGTATTAGAGCCCTGTTAAAAATGCCGTATTCTCCTAAAGGTTTAGTGGCTATACTTCAAACTCATATAAAATTCCTGCAATTCACAGGACACTTTATTTTCGATTTCCACTCAAACAATGCCCCAATGATTCGTTGGTTTCGAGCAATGTACTCTATCGCGCAAATAATAATTACTACATTGCACATGGTTTTCTGTCTCCTCAAAATTTTACATAGTTTAGGTGATTTAACCAAATTAGTTCCAGTCGTGGTATCAACAACATTTGCCATTCATGGAGTAATCAAATTAATATATATGGCTATTAGACGACAGGCATTTGTCAAAACTCTCAAATTATGGGATGATGCTGGCACTCATCCACTGTTTGAGAAACAAGATGAAAAGACCTTTGAGGTTACCAAATATAGAACAAGAAGGTGGTTATTTGTCTCTATGGGATTCTATTTATTCTACACCATTTTCTGGACGATTTCTCCGTTCTTTGATAAGGATTACGAAGAGATAATGGTTGATAATGTAACAATGACCGTTGACAAACCTCGACTTATTGTTGGAGCTTGGTATCCATTAGACTTAACTAGTTCACCTGGCTACCAAATTGCTTTTCTGTATCAGGTAAGAACATCTCATTTTATTTTTAAATATAAGTAGCCACCGGGACCGGGCCCTCGCCGGATAACCAAATCGCCCGTTGAACTGAATTTATGGAATAAAGTATACATTAGTTCACTAGATGAGCAGAGAAATCACTAAAACAGAGTCACACAAATGTTTACTGCGTCACTTTGTTATTAAACTAAATAATTGTAGACTATATATTTAAAACTGCATCGCATAAAAAAAAAATGTTAAGTTATCCCCTGTGCGATACGCACGCGTCGTGAACGGTGCATGAGAGATGTGGAGGTAGCGCTCCACATTTTCTTGACCTACGGTACAAAGTGAGGTGGTCAGTCCCACGCTCGACCGCCTTTACCTTCCCAAGGCGATCAGCAATACCAAGGACGCTCTGGTACTCAATTTGAAAGGAGGCTGAGTGCACCTTAGACCGCCCGGCATGTGAACACTGGCCAGGATTTGATCCCGGGCCGCCCGATTCGTAGTCAGACGCGCTACCGTCTCAGTCACGACAACTCATCGTATAAAAGGAATCAAATTATCATGAAGAACGGCAGTTCTTCGAGTGACACAGGCAAAGGACACTGATAGCGGCACTCTATGTATATAGCTAGTTTCGAATTTCGTGAACTATAAGCCTGATTTTGATGCTTCAAATTGCATTTAAAGCTATTTCCTATACTAAGACACAGAAGAAAAAAGATGTCAGTAGGATCTTCCTGGAACCTTCTTCGGCGGTACAAAAAAAAAATCATATTTCTGATGATATAGGCCACAGACCAAATAGGCTGCCGAAACTTGCTAATTCTTAATCTACGCTTCAATACCTTTCAATCGGTTTATGACGTGTCAAAATTGTTGAAGGGGCTCAAAAGTTACAAATTATTCTAGCCGAATTACAGATTTTTTTAAAAAAAAAGTATAGAAAAATGTGTCTATCATTATGTCTGTCATTTTTGTTTAGCCTCAAATGGGTGGTACCGGTTTATTTTAGTGGTCAATTTCATGCCACAGCAAGTTGGGGTAAATTGAAGATTATTTTTTGATAGAAGTTACGGTTTTCGAAATACGGCCCAAAATCGGCCTTTTGTATGAAGACTATGCACTGTTTTAGTAGGCAGTCTTACAAAATAAGTGATATTAGTATCAAAACGGCGTAAAGAGAAGAGAGACGAAATAATTCTATTCACAAAAGAAATGATATCGTTTTTGCGAGTTACTTTCTTTGTGTCACTATGGCGGAAGGATACTAAATCTCTTAATTTTATTACGAAGGAAACACTTCCGTCATAATGACACAAAGAAAGTAACTCGCAAAATTGATATCACTTCTTTTGCGAGTAGAATTATTGCGTCACTTATCTCTTTACGCCGTAGGGGTTCTTATACTGATTATATTTAAGCAAAAATCAATAATTTTCTCTGTTAGCTAAACCAATGGCCGGTTAAACCAATGGCCTCCTGAACCGATGGCTGGTTAAGGATAATCTACTGTATTAAGAAATAGACAATCGTTTTCTATATTCTTTTTTCTTTCTGTAGCATATCTGCTTTAATAAGATAACATGTTAAACCTAAGCACAACTAAAAGAATTAACTAAAAAATAATCTTAAAAGTTTAAATAAACTTGTAGTTCCATTTAAATGCGCTCTGCTATACTTTCTAGAGTATAGACATGTACGTTGACCTGTTTCTTTTTTTAAATTTAGTCCTAAATTTGTCACAAAAAACAACTGAAGATTATGAATTTCGCCATTACATTGAACTTCCTTAATGCAAAATTAAATTGGATTGAGCTGGTTTTAAAAGTGTCATATGTATGCTGAATACAGCAGAAAGGCTATGAACCATTGAGATTTTAGAAAATAAAATAAATGGGCAACCAATAAAGGACCAGTCTAAAATTTAATTTTAACCTACATAATTTGGTATTCGCACAAGCCCTACCAAATGATGAAACATGTTTCTTAGAAAAGTGGAAAGGCTCTAAACTACATATGAATCGATAGTTAGAAGAAGGAAATATATCCAAAAATCGATTTGGTGAGAAATTAACAAACATTTTATAACATTTTTCTTATTTATTGAAAGGATACTTTTTTTTACTGAATATTTAGGGTCTTGTTCTTATCCTTGTGCCTGTACAGAAAATTTCGAAGTATTGTATTTGTTGTAATTCTAAAGAAAAATGGTGGAATTATTTCCTTCTTTGAGCTGATAGAAAACATTTCTAAATGGTTGTAAGTGGGGAGACGTAAGTATGGAAAGTTGACCAGGAAAATGAAGAAAAGACAATAAAAACCTCCAAATGGATGTTATTTACAATTAAGAAAATTATTCACAATGAACTCCGAAGTTACATACCGTATAATGATAAATCCGGATTTATTTTCTTCTCCCAACTGACAAAAAGTGTGCTTTAGGAATGGGCAGAAACTGGTAGAAAATTTCCGTAACGTAGGAGTAGTTGCAAGATATAAATTTAATTGAATAATAGCAGTTCATAAAAAGACATATCTAAACGCGAGTTATTTATTTGCAACTGTGAAAAAAGCACTGTAAAAGCACCATTTGAGACTAACGTATTTAACTGTAGTCTGTTAAGTGGCAGTAGAGTGCTGGACGGAGGTTAGAAGCGGTAGGCCAACGGCTCGAAGGTTCAGGGTTCGAGTTTCGGCACGGGCATAGGTGTGGATTTTAATAGCTAAGGGGCGAATTGTGATGGACCGAAGTCCAACGTTATTAGAGTGGCTCATATAAAAATGAAGTTTACCAAGTTTTACGAAGGTTAGAACTTGGTAGATTAGTTCATATTATAACTGTTGGTAAACTATTATATGTAATTTTCTTAGCTTGAACTAACTGGTTTAGAGGGAACAGTACAACATATATGTGTGTGTCGTTTCATGCCCAGACACACCGTGGATCCCCATCCGAAGTCTGCAGACCCCTTCAAACGAATTTACAATACGTGCCTAACTTAAACGTAACAGGGGAGGGGGCAGACTCGGATCTAAGGGAATAGAAAATAGCAGCTTTAGAGTGGTGAAAATAGCAGCTGCTATTTTTCGTCAGTCGTAGCAGTGATAGCAAATTAAACTAGCATTGGAAAATAGTTGCTATTCTATTTTTACCATCTTCCTTTATGTATTGTATAGATGCTAGATCCCTTCCAGACATAAAATCCGGCATACACTAGATTTTCATTATTATTGCGTTTATTGCTTTCTGGCTACTATCAATTCAATTACTGTAACATAATTGGATAGCTATAAGAGAGCGTTAAAAGCCTGACAGCTTTTATCTTTCTGGAAAAATATGTCCACGGATATGTCAGATTTTATACGTGAATCTTTAAATTCCATTTATTTATTATTGTACCTCAAGTTAGAGGGGAAAAAAATAGATGATTTCTAGGTTGTTGTTTTTTTAACTTAGATACAGAAACTTTCAAATTACAGTTTGTAATCGTCAGCTCGAAGCAAAATGTCATATTAATTTTAACAAAGAATAGAAGAAAGCTATTTAAAAAAAAGTAGAAGTTTATTTCAGATCTGCTTGAACAGCACACAGACAAAATATTTATCTAAAAAGGTTATTGCCTTACAACCAAGCAAATTTACCGTACGGAATGGAGATGACCTTGTTACAATGTATTCTAAAAATACGTGTTTAATGGTAACTAACTGCATTGTTTAAGCCAGGGATCTGCTCGTACATATACTGAAGATCTAATTTCGTTGGTTACCTTCCAGTACAACATGTACTTAAAATGTAAAAATGAACCGATCAAAGACGAAAGACCGTATGATGGCCTAACTTTAAAATAATTCTGGGTGGATACGAAATTGTACTGCTAAAATAACTCCTTCAGGGGTCACCATGACGTTACAGAACAAACAATTGACGTTGAACTAATCAGTGATAATTTGTAAGATTCGAACGCTGCAATACTCTTTTCCAAACTCTATCACCATAAACACCTTTGCTAGAACTAAGTTGCATACTTTATTAAATAGTATGGGTTATAACAAAGCCATTAATTCTAATACAAAATTCAGCCACTGAGTTTGGTACGTAAACAACACGCTCTACAGTGAACATTGAGAATATGTCTTTTCGCTCAAATAGACCTGTAAACGTGTCGTTTTCTGTAGATGTTATTTTCTCCGGTTGATGGACTATCTTTTTATCTATGTATCAGGCTTAGTGCATATTTCCCTCTGATTACAATGTTTCCTAAAAGATCGTAGATTTCCATGTAAATTACAACTGGGAATTCCCATGTAAATCGCTCGAATATTACTTTGTTTCGTGCCAGTGTCATAGGTGTTTTTATAGGTGAATTATTTCTGGGTATCAAGCATACGGAATAAACTGCGTTTATAAAAGTGTGACTTACTTTTAATATATTACTTGACACTGATTTTAAAACGCGCAGAAAACTATTAATTCTTGTGTAACCACTTACTAGCTCACAAGGCCTGGCTACACGCCTTCAACTACAAACCGTCGCGATGGAAGGAGTATGGAGAGTCATATTTTGTCTCCGATTTACACACATATAACTAGATCCTATATTCACCAAAGAAAGTTTGAGTGAAAAGACCCTTTATTTGTTGCAGCTCTTTGTCCTAGATTAAAGCTAGTTTCTGATTTACCAGCTAATTTTAAGTATAACCGTAAAGAAATTCGCGAAAGAGTATTTCGGAGATAATAAGAAAATGAGTTCTGGTGAGAGCAAACTAAATAATATGCTTTGTTTTAGTGCAGGGATGGTAAATACAGCCTTTCATAATACGTTATTTTTGTAAAATGTAAGCTCCTCTTCTAATGTTTTACCGTGATGAATAAATCTTCAAGCGATAATAACGCTTACAAATAAATAGAAAACATTCAGTAACTTTTTATGTTTATATTTTTAATTTAAGTTTATTTATAGATTTTAGTCATCTACGGCAGAGCCTGGTAGGAGAGAGGGAAAGGACGCTGAAAGGAATCGGCCAGAAATTAGGTTGAAAGTACCACTGGTGCATTTGCATGTTGTGACTGAGTAAAAAATCCTGGAAAACCTCAGTCAGGATGGCTTATTATTCGGATCGATCCCAGGACCTCCCGAATACACACGCCATCGCTCTTCTATTGAGCAACGGCCGCTCAGCTTCTCTTATGAATAATTACATTTCACGTACTTAATATTATATCATATGTAGCACAATGACAGCATATGAGTTAAATATAAACAGGTTAGTAAACATTTTAAATATTGCAGCTGCACTTGAGAGCATTTTGTTTAAATATATATGTTATTGATGTTGAATACATGCTATTTTTACCATCTAATAGTATCACCACCACACCCTTCATTCGTAAGAGAAACATAATTCGTTTCATTTCGCAAATAAAAATACAAACGTTATCAAAAGTGATAAAAAAAAAACGTATCCCAAGAAAGTTAAAATATTCTACCAGGAGTCAGTAGGCCCATTTGCAGCCCTCTCGTGATTTTTTTTTTCAAAAAATGAAATGGGTTTCATAGTAAAATGGCGATCATTTTTCAAAATTTGTCAGAGGTGGTTTTATATATTTCCTTAAGTACAAGGGAAAATGTTTAAAAGTCACTCAAATTTCATTCTCTATGTTCCTCGTTTTGTTTAGAAAGAAATGGTTATATATTTATGGTAACTGTTCTCCACCCCACCCCGAACGAAAAAGGGACTACTGAAGAGCAACATAGCGATGAGGACTTAAACATGTATACGAGGTTTCAAATGAAAAAAAAAATAGTGCCACTTAAAGTGAATAGGATTTTTTTTCTCTATATAAGGATTTTAGTAATTCCCAATTTACTGGAAAATGGTACTACCTGAAACCAAAATTGCGGGCCATTTATGACGGAAAATTGGTTAAATGCCTTTCCTTTTTCTTACAAAAATTATAAACTTTGTATTGGTATTTTTCAAAAACGGTAAAATATTGAAAACCTTGGAGAATAAATCTATGATAAGATTTAAAAACGAACAAATAGAGTCATTTGTTCAAAGTTGGGCTCCTCTGCAAAACAGGCCCTCGACAGACGACACTAACGGACCTTTATTAATGATACTTTGAAGTCACTGTGTTTAACAATTTCTCCGTCATGTCTCTCTACTCCAAGTATCACGTGATAAGCACACATTGTTGGCAAACGTAAAGGCATGTGTAAAATTTAAGATGAATATTTGGTCTGATCTATAATTAATTAGTGTTTCTAAATAGCTTCTGATAAACATAGTAGTTTGTTAATCTTGGGGGGAAAATAAACACTTTACTATAATCACTTCTAAATGTAGTATTCGATACCACTGTAGTTTCTGGAAGAGACTGTACATATATCAGAAAAAGTAGAAATAGTGACTTGGAATGGGGATAAATGTTGGGTCTGTACATATATCAGAAAAAATTAGAAATAGTGACTTGGATTGGGGATAAATGTTGGGTCTGTACATATATCAGAAAAAATAGAAATAGTGACTTGGAATGGGGATAAATGTTGGAGATGAATTCTCAGCTTTAGCTTCATGAGGACTGTTACGGATATAATGGTGTTTAGTAGTGAATTTATTGTTTGTACTAGAACCAGGGCCTAAAATTCAACGAAATCACAGCTGCACACTCGTAAAAATTTTATATAGTATAGAAAAACTAGTTTAGTCAGCATTTGTTTTGACATATAATCAGTGTTCTGTCCAGTACATCATGTTTATCTGCGACCAAAAAAAAAATATTATTATTATTATTATGTAGGAAAATTTTGGCATTCAGAGCAAACAAAATTAAAGGCACATTAGGATACATATTTAATTGTATTGTATTAAACCATAAAATACAGGAAACAAACCGGATGTTTTCCCCATGAAACTTACGAACGGATAATATTTCCTGGGTTATGATTGATTGTTGAGAGTCTACGGTGCTTCGGCTAAATTTTTGGCGGTTATTGATATATATCTCTGGTAGTACATATTTCTATAATTTATTCAAAGGATCGTGTAATTTTTATCTACGAAACAACACGTTTCATTATATCGGAAAAGTGTAATGTCCCATTGAAACAACATATAAACGTGCAGTTAGTTGCATATTTTAAAACTATATGAATGCAACCGAAAACGTTTGAAAACTAAATATAGTTAAAAAGTTCATTCACCTCAAAATTGGCAATGGTTTTCCCTGCCATCTAGGAGACACCTATACGTATTAATTCTGGCTTAATATCATATACTGGCAGTTATATGGAATTGAGTAACTCATTGCATAATGAATGTATTGAATCAGTAAGACTTAATTTGACACACTAAACGCGTTTAAATGCAAAATCCGAGAAAAGTAAGGTACTCACATTAATACCACTCCACACTTTAAGGATTATAGTTCCACACTCCTTTCCTACAGTTCCACAAAGTGTGGAGTACTCCACTTAATTTTAGGCCATGACTAGAACCCAATAGTATTCACCAGTGATGGCATATTGTAGGTTTCATCCGCTGTTTCCAAATAAGGCCATCCTCTGTTTACGTCATATCATGACGTGGTTTTGTAGCAATGATCAGTTAAGAAATTTGTTGAAAAAAAAAACAATGTGCCAGTTGTGATATATTATAGATTACGTCCTCTCTTTCAAACATATATAGGTATAGGTAATATTATGATTATATTTCTATATTTCTATAGAATACTTCGTTAATTAGAAAGTACAACAGAGGGGCATCCTTGCACAGGGCTGTGCAAAGACGGCCTAATTTGCACGTATTAGAATTGGGTTTAACTCTGTCATGATTATACATGATAACTAAAACATTACTGTCGCGCTCTAAAGGTAAGATATGAACATAATAAACAGCTTCTTTGATGCCTACCTATATCTGCTTATTTAGTTGCAATTTCACAAAATGTCCTAAAGGAGGACATCTTTGAACAAGTGACTGTCATCATAAAAAATGATCCGAATAATCATAAACAATTTTTCAGCCAAAATGTCCGTCTTTTTGGCTATAGTCAGTTTTATTCTTGCCATAAATAAGGAATTCCTCAAATCTTTTTGTGAGGGAAATGATCCGTATTGATACTCAGTCGCATAAATATTTTTGTTTGATATCCCATGTGACTTAATTCATAAATCTTCATTTTTGCCCCCTCTTTTTTTTTTTTGAATTATGGGACGCAAATTCTGGGGACCAGTCAAAGTATAATTTATATTGTTTTGGACAAGGCAAATAACACAGTGTTAGGTTTGAAGCATCACTGAGTTTAAAAATAATATATTTAAAATCAAGTGTTCTTTGACTAAAATCTAAAAAAGAAATACAGTTGAAGAATTTACGATTTCACATTCGAACAATTTACAAGTGTCATAAAATGTTGTTATTTACAAGAAATATTCACTAAATTAAGAATGCATAATTACAATTATCTAGATCAACCTAGTCAAAACTTATTTATTAGATAATTAATTTAATTATTACATTTTCATACAATTGTAGTGGTTCACAGTCTACAAAAATTGGCTAGTATTATCCTTGTTAACATTTACTTATAAGCTATTGCAATAAATATGTATTAATATTGCGATTTTATTATGTTTAATTGAATATATTTTAATGCTGGCCATTTATATTTTTTTTATTGTTTCACAGATGTATTGGGCTGTGTTCTGTCCCATGCAGGTGTACAGCATAGACATTCTATTTTGTTGTATGCTTGTACATGCAACCGAACAATTGAAACATCTGAAACAGATTTTAATACCGTTAGTAGAACTAAGTTCTAACGCTGATGGAAACACCTTAACTGCAAAATCAAAATACTTAGGACTATCTCAACTTAGCCTACTAAGTGAATCTAATAACTTCATGTCAGAGTTACCAAGAAGACGCCAAGTAGCTTGGTCAACCAACAGAATTTATGTGGATGAACTGCTCAACAGGGAAAATATTTTAAACACAGGAGATGGAAATACACAGACGGATCCAGACAGTACTGCTGAATTCATTGAAAGGGAAAAGCAGAAAACTCTTCGGTCTGCCATTAAATACTGGGTTGAGAGGCATAGACAAATTATCAGGTAAACTATAATTATGTAATCATTTCCTTTAACATGGGTTTAAAATGTGCAGCAATGGAATTCCCAACGTTGTTCTTCTGGAGACCTGAAAAGCAATTTTAGATAAAAGAATGAAGACAACACAATGTATTACTATAAAGCCAATGTAGGTGATTTAGATGTTATGTTTGTAAGTTGGGTCGAAAGTGCTTTATTTAAATTATATGTAACAATTTCCGTAATGGCATTGCAATACTAGGACGCATTCATCTTTAGCGATGTCTACATAATTGAAACGAGCCAGTTCACGTTTGTAGTGCAATATAGATTTGTTTTCCGGAACTACAAGTATGGTCGCAGACACAAATTAATTTTAATAAGAGTAATTTAAATCCAAAGAAACAGGTTAGGATTGAGGTGGACGAAGGAATTTTTGTAAACCTAGTAGGTTGTCAAAGTTGAAATATTTTTTTTCGGGGAGGGTTGCTTTACCTCCCAAGATGCGTTACGTATCCTTAAGCATTGAAATGTCACTATCTGAACTACAAATCGATTCCTTCACCTAGACTCCTTGTTAGAATGTAAAATATTGAAGTTTAATTATTTCCCAAGATAGTAGCGTGAACTTATAACATCACATTTTTTTTACATTCTGATTGGAATTTCTTTGTTGGATTCAAGTATAAGGAAAACATCTTTTACTCCATTTTGATACAACCATTAGATTCCGGTATATTGAGGTGTAAACATTTTTCAACATTGCCGTCAGAAAGGTTGACCCCACATGTTTTCCTTATTAATGTAGGTGAATAAGCATCCCGGTGCAATTCTGAGCTATGCTTCCTATATTACAATCCCGTTACGACTAGTACAATGCAAGGTATTCCAATTTAACTATTTTGCAAGATGGTGGTTTGTACTTAGCACGTCACATTTTTGCTGTTCTTATTAGGATTTCTGCCTTCGGGAACAATCATAAATACAATATATTTGTTTTCCATCTCGATGCAATTAGAACTAGACATATTAAAATATAAAGATTCTCCAAGGTAACGACCGTAACTAAATTACTCCAAGGTAACGGGACGCCATATATTTTTGCTATTCTCAGATAGATATTATCTTCTCGGTGCACTCTGAGCCAAGCGCTGTTTATCCCACGTCTTTAGCATATCTTCGTTTTCCTTGCTTTTTTATCATACAAGTTAAAATAGTTATCTGCAGGGTGAGAGATTCGTTTGATCGTCCCGGAGTAACCTGCTATTTCCCGATCCCGATGCGGCAAGTACTTTAAGTCCTAATACCGCGTCACAGCATATGCGTGTGATACTTTACTTGTCGCCCCACTACTCTGTACTATAAAACTTATAAGGAAAATTACACACAAAACCACATATATATACACACATTAATTTGATATCGACGAATTAGGCATCACGGGAAACTATATCCGTAATTTACAATCGCAGGCTTCGCCTACTATCCTCAGGAAATCATTATTTATTTCACTCCTCTAGCGCAATTAGAACAACAGATAATCAGTGGATATATTCCTCAATGGTGTGTTGTAATACGGGATCGTTACTATGATAACGGTATATTTTTTAACGATGTAATGCGGTTAAGGCTTTAACGGGTCCTTCTACATAGTTACGTGAAGTTTGTCTGCAATCCGCTAATTGATTCCTACGTAATAGTCGAATACGTATTTAATAAATCATTCTCGGTGCAATGGAAACCGTAGTACGGCGTTCTGACTTGGTCCAAGTCTTAAGAGTTGAGTGCTATGCAACTATGCTAAGATTACAGTAACTTAGTCTAAACGTTTCACATGTAACGCGAATATACGTTTTAATAATTGAGACATGTTACTACGGTAATAATGTGAAAGTTCGGGTGCGTTTAAAACATAGCAACACACTCCGTCAGAATAACGAGTATCCATGTAATAGGAAAAGCAATTTTTACGTAATTCATGAAAATCCCTTTTTCTTTTACTATCGTTACCATGGACACCATGTAACTTTGCCTTAATTTCTTAATATATATATACCTTCTCCACCACAATCACTTTCACTGTACAAACATTGGTGATACCGTTCCAGAAACCTCGGACTAGTTTAATTACAAAAACGTAGAAGGTGAGCATATAAGAGCTTCGCTTTCTATCGCCCGTTCGGCTCAATAAATTTATCTTATTTAAAGTTATATGCTTTTGTTAATGACCATCATACCAGAATGTTTTGCAGAAATTATCGTTTAAATATTAGATTAGTCTTATCTGAGATGTACCGGTACTTATACTGTGGATTTGTAACACATGTGGATTGTGCCTGAGAGAGTTCACACCGTGTTAGTGTCATTTTGTCGCGTCTGCAGTACAATTGCGTTTGTGTTTGTTTATATGGTATTAAAGTACACGAATTCAATCACATACGCTTTCGGCTTACAATATTAATTCTCTCGTATTCTGAAGTAACGTCTTGGAAACATAGCTGCATCGGTTCCCAAAGCGAGGGGAACATAATTATTTCTATGCATATAAATAAAGCATGGGTTAACATTAAATAGGGTAAATGAAGTGAATATCGCCATGGATTCGTAATATTTGAAATAGCTAGTTTAATTTCAACCACAAAGAAAAAACATATATATTGTATATCAAATATGCACAATCGTGTGCTAAATTGACTATCAGCCAACATTTTCATATTAGGAACCATCTACAATTCATTACAACTTATTCTTGTTTTGGGTAAACTTCGATATTATAGCAATTTCAAGGTAATATCACCACTTACAAATTCGACTATTATAAATTTAAAAATATATATATATATATGATTGATAGGGTTCTAACTTACAATTTAAAAAAAATCTTTCGGAAGGTCTACAGGCTGAGGTAGATTTTGAAGTGTTTTTGATTGAATTCGTTGGAGTAAGTGAAGAAAAAAAAAACACTTTAAGTAAATATACTTTTACAATTATATTTCATTATAAAATTATAAATGCGGTAACTAATAACTCTAATATGTTAACTAATTACCGTGCAAACGTTTTGTTATTAGAATTGAATGCAGTGATATTCCAATTGAAATTAACAGGCACAATGACACCCACCACCTTATATACCCCTAACGAAATCTCAGCCCCATCGACAAACTAGTTATTGATTTATATATTAATCATCAAGAGCTTTTCAACGTTACCCCACAAGACATGGTTTTAAAAATTTTGAATTTCCACCCCCACCCTCACTCGTACCCCCACAACCCCTGACGCTGGTGTTACCGTCAGCTCCTTAGCGAGTACTATAATTTATGTCCCTACAAACTACACAGGCGTTGACATACATTTTTTTTCTTCAAAATTTCAACCCCCTCACAAAACCACTCCCTTGGGCCAATTTGACTCATTAACGGCTAAATAGTGGCCGAGCTGTTTAGCCTGGAAATAACATAAAAAAATGTGTTTCAAATATCTTCAACATTGTGGCCGCTAGCGTGTAAGTATATATACATATCTATCTATCTATCTATCTATCTATCTATCTATCTATCTATCTATCTATCTA
>JAGDQP010020524.1:0-33150 GCA_022664845.1 Lepisma saccharinum | reverse complement strand
TTAATGCTGTAGCCCAGAGGAGTAATAGATATATTCAAGGTTTTGTGAAATAATAATAGTCCCCGGCGCGAGACGGGTATAGACTAAGTTGGAAGTAAACATCACCAATCCAATCTGCGAGTTTCTTAATTCAAACCTTCATATTTTGGAAGCATTACCCGAATAACATATAATTTGCGAGTTTCATAGTTCTGGGACCAAAAGAGCAATATTTGAGCTGCTATATTTTGGAAACGGTAGGTGGTAGACAGAAGAAAATGTCAAATTCGTCATCACCGACCCAAATAACATACAATCTGCGAGTTTTTCAGTTTTGCGTCTAAAGTGTCAAAATTTGAACCGCCATATCTTGGAAGGAATAATAGGTATAAAGAAGTTATTTTCATATTCAGTATTTCCGTGAACAAAATAACATAATTTGAGAATTTCATAGTTTTGGAACCAAAAGAGCAAAATTGAAAATATTCGAAACCCGTATCTCGTAAAGGGGAACAGGTAGAAACATGCAGTTTTCATATTTAACATTCCCGTGACTAAAATAAACTGCATTTATAAGTTTTTTATTCTATGACCACGGAGGGCGAAGTTAGCAAACTGACTTCAGATTCGACATTAGCACACCAAAATCCATATCAGTGTGAAAACGGAAGCTCAATATGTCTCACCGTTTACGATCTATCCGCGGTTAAATATTTGATCTTAGTACCATTTTGTTGCCTTGGGCCCCAGGTAATATTAAAAGACTCATATTAGGTAGTTTTCACCTGTCAATGTCCATTGGTTATGGTTATACGTGCTTAGTCAAGAGACGCATAGAAACTGACTTCAAATTTCTGCTATGTTAAATAGGTGTGGACGGAAATACCGTAGCCTCTGTAATTGGTACTGTGTTGTAATCTCTGCTGTGTATCTGGTGTAATTTCTGCTATGATAAATAAGGCTTCGTACCCTCTGCTATCGTGCGTTGGTATTCGGGCTAGAATTCCTGCTATGTTAAATAAGCGTGGGTGGAAATATTGTAGCCTCTGTCCTGTGCTGTGCTGTGTTAAATCCTGTGTATATGGTCTAAACTCTGCTATGTTAAACGAGAGTTCGTACCCTTTCATAGTTTTATGGAATCTCTACTATCGTGGTATGTGGTTTTACAATTAAGCCGACGATTCGGGGTAAAGGGAAGAGTGACGCAATTCTACTCACAAAAGAAGTTATATCCATTTTGCAAGTGATTTCCTTTGTGTCACTATGGTGGAAGTGTTTCCTTTGTAATAAAATTAAGATATTTAGTATTCTCCCTTCCCTCATAGTTACACAAAGAAAATCACTCGTAAAATGGATATAATTTATTTTGTGAGTGGAATTCTTGCGTCACTCTTCTCTTTACGCCGAAAGGGGTTTTTATACAGATATCACTCATTTGTAAAGCTGTCTGTTAAAAAAAAAGTGCATAGTCTTCATACAAAAGGTCAATTTTGGACCATGGTAAGCTCCGTATCTCGAAAACGGTAACTCTTATTTTAAAAAAAATAAGCATCAATTTGCCTCTATGAAGCCCGCAATTGACCCCCAAAACCCCCTGGTATCTACCATTTTGTGCTAAAGCAAAAAGACAGACAGAATGACAGACAAACGTTTCTATCATTTTTTAAAATTCTGTGATTGGGAAAAAAAGGTCGTAACTTTTGAACCTCTTCACCGATTTCAACGCGTGATACACCATTTGAAAGGCGTGGAAGCGTAGATTACAATCCCGAAGTTTCAGCTGCTTATATGGCCTGGGGTCAGTGCTATCATCAGAAATGTGAAATTCTGAATTTTTCTTCGAACCGGCCTAGGGGTTCCCAGGGAGGTTCTACCGACCCAATTGTGTTTCTATGTCTTAGTGTAGCAAAGAGCTTTTAAATGCAAGTTCAAGCATCAAAATCGGTATTTTAGTTCGCTAGATCCGGAATTAGCTGTATACACAGAGTGCTGCTAACAGAGTTCTTTGTCAGCGTCACTCAAAGAACTACCGTTCTTCATGATCTGATACATTTTCAAAAGCTAGGTAGTTGTTTGACTTTTCGATGTATGAAGTAAATCCTATCACACTATATAGATTTGTAATGGGCTGAGCAAGTAAATCTTATATAGAATTGTTACTCATTGTTAACTGATCATGTAATGCTTGCTAATTTTGCAAAAGTTTCAACAATCTTCTTGCTTCTTCTTTCCTCAATGCAACAAATTTTCCATAATATGATCAATGTTATTGCTTCACTGAAATATAATCAAAGCATTTTGCGTTTTCATTTTGTTTTCTGTGGAAATTAAATCACATTATATTTCAAACCTATATATAATGGAAACATGAATCCAAAGTTGTTTATGTTTTAAGATTCATAATTTTAACGTACACCCTGTGAAAATTTTGGGACTACAGCACTGGTTATACCATCAAAATGATGTAGGCCTATCAAATATTCATTCTGAGTAGTCGTGAATAAAAAGCCCCATATTTGTCCCGATTTGAACATTAATTTCTGTGAACATAACACTCACGTTTCTAGAAAGTTAACAGCAAAATGGTGTATACAATAGCAAATGTTCCCTTTCATATTCAGTTGGTCGTAGTTACACATGTTAATAGTCCACAGACTTAGCGTAATTTTTAGTTATATTTTGCGGATAGTCATTAGATCAATTTTCATTTTCTACCCTATGGTACATTAATGGCTGGCTTGTTTACCTTTAATTGGGTCAGATTCCGCAGATGAACCATTTGTAAACAGCCATTACTGAGCACAACAGAACAGAATGGAGATTCAGAATTTAGGGCTTAAGGCAAAGTGATGTAAATTACATTTAAAAGTAATAAAATCGAGTTAATGTTTTACGAGTAACATGAAGTACGTGTGACACAAAATGTTCGTCTTTTAGTTCGTGTTATACATGAAAGATTAATTCGATTTGTTTTAAAATTTCAATTGTGACTTACATCCCTTTGCTTTTCACCATCTCAATTCAATTAGCTTGTAATTAACTAAACAGCATGATGGGTTAGGTATGAACCTCAGATGTCTAAAGGCCAAAAATAGGCAGAGGACATGATGAGTAAATTGATGACTTGCGCTTTAACAGTATATAGATTTACAGTAGGTTCCAATATATTAAAAAGTATGTGCAATGAAATTCTAAAGTATGTCTATACTTTTTCTCTAAAATTGACTTTACAATCGCATTTCTTTAAAGAATGTCCAACATATTAATTTGTTTCAGAACTTTCCTCGATATTCAACTGTGAGCAACCACATTAATGCTTTAATTAACGTTTCTAACGATTCTACCTTTCTACAAATTAATTATGGTTTTCCGCAAACGAATAGAATTGGCAAAATGACTAGTTTCTATATCATATTTTAATTTTTTATCTACCCCATTAGAACTCTTATTTTTTTCTTCCTAATCAAATTTTATTTTAAGTTCGTCTCAAAAAAATAAATGTCTTGTTCCACTGCCAATTTATGTTTCAGGAACAATCATTCACATTTCTCACTTTTTAAATCGTTTTATGATTACTTCGCTACCTGTTGTCTCACTTCTACACTTTTTTTTTTTCATCTATCATTTTTATGTGGAATTTCCAGGAACTTTGAAAATTATTGTGAGTAGTTCGTGTTACAAATAGCAAAGTTTACTACTTTAGTTCCTCATTCAGACTATACTCTTAAATAATTGTTTCAGGTTCAAAATTCCAAATATATATATTGCGATACTAGGTAAGCAAATAGCACAAACAGTCATATGAGACAGCACCTTTATCACTGAATAGAATTTATTATTTATATTTAATGCTTGAAAAATGTTTTATCAACTTGGATAAATTGCACTGAGAATACAGAATAAACGACGAATATATATAGGATGCTTCTGAATTTTCTTACATATATGTTGTAAAATATACGATGTATTGAGATCCTTTGTGGGATGAAGGCCAAAATGTGGTGTTAAGTTATATTATCCACAACAAAAGAAGATACAGAGATTCTTGTATACTTAAACGTTCAAATATGCTTAATATTCCTACATTTAAAACTGCTTGCTGTTATTTTTCACTTGTTACAAGTATCAGAAAGATGATACTGTTTTCTCGTTTGATAGACTATCATTTGTTGTACTTGTCCTTTATATTCTATGTACTTTTATACAGATTCATAAAGAGGAGAGACCTGATTTTAAGTTGATGTAAATATCAGATGAAAATGAGCTAATTAGAGGAGTTTTATTAAATATGCCCAAACTCTCCAAGTTTTGTCTTCTTTACGCGTGTCAGGGTTGTCACAGTCCTAGCTCTGGAGTGGGTTGAAAAATAGTACCAAATTGAAGCAAAGTGGGCTTAATTCATTTTTATCTACACCAGTATAATGCGTGGTTCTATAACACGAAACTAAAAGAGGCAAAGTTCTAGAACACTCCATTTCCAAGAGTCCAAGTCAAGAATAATGCTCTTTTTAAAAAAGTATTTGCCACGGAGAATAATGTATTGCAGCTGTAACACTGCAATTAAGTTAAATTGTAGCAGATACGTGCAGAAAACTTACATCTTATACAACTTAGTTCAGTATTATAACTGCGATAAAAACACGTGTATGGCAAATAATTAAAAGAGAACACTTTCTTAACAAGGACCCTTGGGAAAAAAACAACGAGAACACACCGAAAAAGCAGCTACGCAGTGTAGGATGGAAGAATAAAAAACTTACTTTAACTAACTCGTCTACGCCCACTTGGCTAAATAGTGTAAACATCAATAAACATCAAGATATGTATAACCTCAAACATTTTTAATAGTTGTCATAAATAATTAAACTCAATCGAAGTATCAAGATAATTACGGTAACCTACAAAATAATAATATATAGCTAATAAAAATCATAAAATTCCAAGTGGAAATAGCGGTTATATTTTACAAAAGCTCCTTGTGTTTTATGGCGTTGTACATTTTAAATATGAACTTATTCTGTTTAATTGGTATCAAGAACTTACTATATCGTGTGCAAAATTAAGTGTTATAAGGACACTTGCTCTTTATATACAAACGCATTAGGAAATTTAATAAAAATAGTGACCAAGGGCACTTGGAGGTTAGATAAGTCAGGCCTGGTGCTTTTTTTTTTAATTGCACATGTGACATGCACAGAGACATTGTTTCTGCATTCGGAACTCTTCAAAATGTTATATTTTGCTTTCTACAGCCATGAAGGAGCCTAAACTGCGTGCAACAATTAAAAAAAAAGTTGCTATAGTAGAATTTGTCATGTTAATGCTACATACAGCTTAGACTTTAGGAACTTTTTCCCCATTTTGCACGCAATTTAGTGTCTTTCGTGGGTATAGGAAGCAAAACGTAGCATTTTGAAGAGTTCTGAGTGCTCTATGCCAGAAGAGGTGCAACGTCACAGAATAAATGTTCAACAGTATTTTTAAAGAGTCAACACACAGTATGAGTAACGTTAGATACAGGAAAAGTCTTACTCACATGTTTGAAAATGTGACAAATTGTGCCGAATTGGGTAGAATCGTACCAATATTTTACATATATATTTTACATATACGCCTAACAATGGGAAGAAAATCAATAATTCTTGGTAAATCTGAAACATCGCATTGAACGAAAAATTCGTTTGTATGTTTCTAAAATGATGGTGGACATCCAATAACACAACGTACTGCCTTTGAAAAATTTTAACGTTTCACCAGGTTGGAAACGCTCCTTGTGTTGTGTTCTCACTCCTGAAATCCATTATTTTGTTAAAAACAAATTTCTGAAAATGAAATTTTCATTTAATGTTTTGTTTCTAAATTACGGAGAAAAAATATTTTTTTCTTCCCATTGATAGTTGTCGAAAATGGGCACTAAGTTGGAAATGATGTATCTCCAAAACGAAGCGGAATTTCGCCCGTGTTTACAGGAAGCCCCTTTTTTTCTTATTTCGATGACAGCAATCACTGTATATAATTATATGCCTACGTTGTGCGAAGCAATCGTGTATAACAGTAGTACTGTACATTGTATTTCGGCCAGTACTTCGTTCGTTACAGAGTAGACATACTGTGTTTGAAGAAAATAAGTCCCACTAGCTGACAACCTTGCAATCTCATTTTCCAAGTACAAAAATTATTACACTCCAAATCACATCGCATTTTCGAGCTATAATTTCCAGGTTATTCTGGACACTGTGGGGAACAGTTGATAGAAAAGGGTAGTTAAATATTACAAACATCTTAGTGAATAATAATATAACAAACATACGGTATATTCAATAAAAATAAAAGAAATGAAATAAAAAAGAAAGGATTATAGAACCGCTTATCTGAGGTAAGGTGAAACAACGGCCAGGATAAAGTACTGACATGCATGCTATTACTATTTTCACAAATAACCTTGTGTATGGTAAATGTTGACATTAGCAGAAAAAAAAATTTAGAAACATATTTTTTTTTTAATCATTCGTACTAAAAAGTAAACTATAATTTTGTTTATGCATGACTAAAAAGAAAAGCATGACATTCTCTCTCATATGCAGCCACTTTATAAATTCTTGAATTGGCGCACCTCATGCATAAACAAAATTATCTTTTACTTTGTAGTGCGAAAGATTTTTTTTAAAAAATAGTATGATTTTAAATTTTTTTATTATTATATATTTTTTCGATTTATTTCGCTGTGTGTATGACCTAAATCCTCAAATGTTCTGCAATCAATCAAACGCCACTTCGTTGCAGGGTAGTGTTTATTTTAGGGTAAAGAAGTCCGTATCCAAAAGAAAATTCAAAATATGCTTTTGAAATGCATAGATATATATAAATACGGATGAACGTAACAGTGGAATTTTGTATTGTCAACTGAGTCTCGTCGCTGTGCAAAATTTCATCATTGCATGACGTCGGGAAATAAGTTAAATTAACGTTGCAAGATAAGATTTGAGAACATCACGAACCATTGTAAATTAAGGAAAAGAATTTAAAAATTCACAGCCGCAGTGACCGGGACTCCAATTTATTTCCTAGTTGCCGTCTAGGCATCGGTATGCTATCCATTATTTTTATATATTTTTATTAATAATAATTCATGAACAATAACTACAAAAATCAGTGAACAAAAAGATACTAAAATATTAAACTGTAACATCCGAAAAAAAATCAAAATCATCCCCTCAAAGAAAAACTAATACAAACTCCTAGAATATCTAATCATTTTTTATGGTGACTCACAGAAAAACATGTAGAATATTTCATTTAAAGTACTGAACATGCCCATTAGGATCTGACATCGATCGCTCTGTTTTAAAGTATATTTAGAGTTTCTACCAAAACCATAACAAATTTTCTCCTCGTAGGGAAAAAAAATTCTAAAATACGGTTTACAGAATATATTATCTAAAGTAATATTTCGAGCACACAATGCATAATCCTGCTATAAATATTTTTAAATTGATGCCACACTTCCATTTTATTTCTTCACATTATAGTTTATGAAAAACGGTTTCTGACTGTCCACATTGTTTACGTAAGTCATTTCCGATAATATAATTTTTAAAAAGATTAACTCCATAATAATCCAGATTGTATATTCGAAAGAAAATTTGATGATATAATAGTGAGTTACATTTTAGAACTTTCAAATTTTGATCAATTTGGAGCCATTGATCTGCGGTAAATTTTACTTCAAAGCTTTCGTTATATTGAAGTTTTGTTTTTAAGAAAGTTGATACAACTTTTTAACGCTGTACTCACCTAAGGGTATTGCCTCCCAACTGCATAAACGATATTTATTAAATAAACAGCAAGCATCCTCATAGGTTCTTTAATAGTACGAATATCAATAGGTAACGTATCCTCTATATAATAAAAGGTGTCATACGAAAAAGACCTAGGAAACTCACACAGACATTTAATCAACCGATTAAGAATTAGAGCATCTGCTTGTAGTTGTTAATTTTTTTAATTTATTTCACTTTTCTCTATGGGAGATATGATATCTCTCGAGGAACTTCCAGCATATTTCCATGCTACATAAAATAACCTCCTATGTATCTGAGTCCAAAAACGACTGGATAATGGAAAAAGTTGCATTTTATAGTAGGCCTATAGCTTGCTGAACATGAAAATATTTAAGAAACGAGCTCTATCCAATAATCTGAACAAACTGTTATAATATAATTTTGTATCAAATATAAAGGACGTTATCAAACTATGTTCAGCTTCTAATATCGTTTGTGTTATGTCCCCTTTCCATTTAATACCTAATATCACAATACTAGAAACTAAATTTAAGCCTTGTTTAATCGACTTGCTCACTTCTTATTTTAAATCTGACACTTGAGTTTTTTGTTTATTTAAAGGCATTTTGGTTAGCAGTTGTGAAACCTCCGGACATGTTTGAAATGTTTATATTCCCTATCTGATTAAGTATGAAGGTCATGTCATCAACATAAGAAAGGCACTTTGCAGTATAACTATGTAATTTAATACCTGTTCCTCGATGTACAGCCATTAAATAAGGTACCATAGCTAAAGCTAGCATGATTGGAGCAATAGAACATCCTTGTAATGTTCCACGACGTATAGGTATTTTAGACAAAGGTCTATCTTTAATATATATTTTAACATTGCGACGGTTATACGACCATTGCAACAAATGGATAAATTTAAGTGGAAAATTCATTAATTTCAGTACTTGAAATAGATACTTTTGACTCAAGTTATCATACGCCCTTTGTAAATCTGTTTTGATCAGCATCATGGGTAATACAGAGCCTCCTCCTCGAGCGTACAACAATACATCTCTTATAGACGTTAAATGCACGTAAATAGGTGACATACCTTTTAACCCACTTTGACTAAAGTGTAAACAGAAGATAAAAAAATCCTTAATTTATCCGCTATAACTATAAAAAATACCTTAGTATCACATTTTTGTAAGTTAATTAACCGGCATGAATTTATAGAAGGAATGTCCTTATTCTTTTCTATAGAACACCAATAGATGAAAAAATTCAGTATCAATGTTTGGTAATTGCCAAAAAGATTTAAAAACTGGTGATAACTCATTAGATATCTTTTCTTTATGACATTTCATCCAAGGGCTGCAAAAACTGTCACCCTTATACTTTGGGTTCAATGTATCAACAAAATTTTTAATCTCATGAGGAGTGAAAAGTCGGATCAAGGATTTACTATCTTCGACACTAAGTTGAGGCAACTGCTACAAATTAAAAGTGTTGCGGAAAGGCCATACTTCTATTAAATCAAATGTCTTCACATTTTTTTTAACGATGCGCTATAATTATTTTGCTACACAAATTTTATCTTTTCGTAAGAAGCATTTCAATCACCAAGAAAAAGTAATGGGGATTTTTAGTTGTTTGTAACAACAGCGTTATCTCTTTAAATTGAGTTATCTCTCTCTCTCTCTTTCTCTCTGAGCATGAGGACCTCTTGATAGATACGAATTTATTAATATAAGTCCATTTTGTTTTACTTTTGGGGGCCCGCCTTTCGACCCCTGCCTCTTTACATACTTTGCACAAGCCAAATTATGCACTTTCAGTATCATGCAGCACGATCATATTTGATCTCCTTGCCCTGGGGCAGGCTTGTCCGTAGAGATTCTTGGATTACCGAAGTTTCGTCATTCCAAGAAACTCCTATGTTCCACCTGTACAAGACAGCTGGTGTTGCGGGACGGACTTTTGACCAGGTATTCAGAATATGCTCCTGGTCTTGTGTTCCTTGTTCTTTTAGAATACTTGCATGGGGGTCCCTACCTACAGTATACTTTATATTATAACATAAGCATACATTACATATATGGACATCACAGACAGCGTATGGACAAACACAAACACAGACTTGATTGGCTGCTTCATCTTGGCTTCTTCTTCTTGTCTGCAACAAAAAATTAAAAAGGTTAGGTGTGCGTAGGAGTGATGTAGTGTCCTACAAAACTTTTATCGCCATCCTTCTCTATTGTTTCCACTTTCTCGTTGCTTCATGTTGCTCGTCTTCTTCTTTCACCGGAAGTCTGCCTTCTTCTGGTAGAGAGGGTATTAATTAATTATTATGATAATTAAGGGGATACACTAACACGTTCCACACACAATTAGTCTTCCTCTTCTCATCTACAGATACGGTTATCATTTAGTAGTATCACTTTTCACATCACATTCACTCTATCACACACTCATTCCGTGGTCAGTTCCACATATATTGCCGTCTTTTTCCGGATTTCAGAAAATAAACGTTCGTAGTATTAATTTACTTAGTATCCACTCACTCTTCCATTCCATAACTTCTTCCATCTCACTCATTCTTCACAATCAAACGCACTTAAAAGTGTCTCTTGAGACGGACTTCCGTCCCAAGGCACTTATCCTACTGCGTTTCAGCGGAGTTCTTTCACTCATTTGTGTGCTATTAAGATCTCTTAATAGTTTTTTCCTTAAGTTTATTGTTCCACTTCGCTATTTGCGCGGTTGCATAAGGTACGCGCCTGACGCAGTTTTGGATTCGTATTCATAGTTCATAATGTTCAATAATCTCAAGGCCGGTGTACGCGGTTGACACAGTGACGCAGTTGACGCGAATTCGCAGGCGCGGTCGTGACAAGCTAGGTTCCTAGATTACTTCCCATTCTTGTAGTCTTCTTTCTGCTTCTCTTGCAGAGTGGCCAAAGCCTTCCATAAATTTCCTCTTATAAAAACTCGAGATCTTATGGGTTAGCTCCCTGAGGACCGTCACCAGTTCCGGAGCTCGCAGAACTTCCGTGACGGGCGTCCCCCCAAGGAGCTCTTTTTCTTCTGTAGTTGTTTGATCAGTTTCCCCAACATCGGAGTACTACATGGTCCGGCGTAGCCACTATTTCGCATGTATGGCACATGTTATCTCCACGATCGTCAATTGATGCAGTTTTTTACGATAAAGACCGTGGATTGTCAAAAAGCGTAGAAATCCGTCTGTTATTTCTATCACGTTATTCAGCCTCACCTTTATATCTGAAAAAAAAAAATAAAGCGTCCTTTTGCGACCTATCCAATAACACCTGCCATTCTCCAGTAAGGATGGTACCTATGTCCACTATGTCCTCCTCCGGCCTATGCAGAATATTTAGTACTTTCTCATCATTATTCCTCTTGAGCTTTTTGATCCCACCTGAAGGTGCATCAGTGGGACAGCCAGAGCGACCTGTAAAGCCTCCCCAGAAGTTGTTCGATATGCCCCAGACATGAGCAGCAGTAGTTGTCTCTGTGCCTTATCAACTGTTTGCTTTTGTTTCACGTCATCTAGCCTGTGGCACCACACACACTGGCAACATATCTTATTATGACATAGCGGTAGGTTCTTGCGAATTTCATAGGAATTTTTAGTTCATTCAATTACAATTTTACCAATTTTATGAGGGATTTTAATTGCCTTGTTCTTAATTAGAGTAGTATGTTTCCTGAAGTTCAGTTTCTAATCCAGGGTTAGTCCTAAATATTTAACGTATTTTTCACTCTTAATCAGTTTCTCATTTACTCTGATGATGCGTCCACTGTTAAAGTTTAAATTTCCTTTAAACAATACGTATTTTATTTTCTCCGATGAAATAGTAAGCTTATTTTCCTTACACTACGATGTCATTTTTTCGACCACTATAATAGCTCTCGTCTGTAAATTTAAGCGGCTGTTGCCTTTTACCACAACTGCCAGGTCGTCCACATATCTTCACTAATCCGCATATAGCCAAAGTAACCACATCTTGTTCATTTAATTGTAGATCATCAATAATACAATCTTGACTATGGTTTGTTTTTGTAGTGAATATACTAATGTCTTTAGAAATCGTATTCACTCTTTGGTATCTATTCATTCCTAACAATCACTATAATATACCAAACAATCTACAAAAAATTACCACCACACTCCACCAAAATAAAGATCGAAGCAAATAACAGAGCAGCGGGGAGGAACGTCCTTCCCCTGCCACACATAATCTCGAACTGTGTCTATTACACCACCACGGCATGGCCAATTCTCTCTGTGTACGGAATGTTCCTTTCGCCTAGACACTCTCCCAGCTTCTCGTTGCCAGTTACGAAGCCTAGGCACTCCACTACACACGGAAAAATTTAGTTGAAGAAGCTTTTCTGCAATCGTTTAGTGCGAAAGTATAGATGTTATTACCTTTTTCACAAATAACCTGATATATTCTCTGTTGAAATTCTATGTCAAAAATGAATGTCTCAAACTGTGCAATGGACGTTCAAGAGATTCCCGAAAAGAAAGTAGGTTTTTCCCAAACATTCTCTGGGATAAATGTGGGTCGAAATAAGCCCAACTAAGACGACTTTCCATATTAATACTGTTGTGAAAAAAATAGAATACCAGTGTTCTCAAAAAGAGAACTTGGTGGTTCTGATAGAAATTGATCTCCGTTTCTTCTTATACGATTTTTGTACATAATACTTTCTTAATCTTGGTTCGGGAATTCTTATGACCTTACGAAACGTATAAAGAATAATACATTTATTTGAATACTTAAAATTGGTTATAAGTACAAGTGATTAACAACTTGGGAAAGGTTCCTCCAAAAGCCTTCCCGTTCGTGCAATTTCTCGCATTCCCTTTAGTGGATCTCGTCCTGGTAGTAATTAATAAAAACCATTAAAAAAATCACGGCCTAGCTTTCATTAATCAGGGACTACTAACTGGACATACAATGTTCTTCGCAGAGATTCAATCTATGTTCTAGCGATTCTGAAGATATTCATGACTTTAATCTTAACAACGGGACTCGAACCATCGATTTCGGTACGTACGGACAGTGAACGTAACCATTTTAAAACCCGATGAGAGAAAAAAAAAAAAAAAAAATCTGAGTTTGATGCAACAAGACTTTTAAACACACGTCTTTAGTTTTAGTCCTTTCAATGAAAAACTATGCCACGAACAGCTCTATAGTGATATAATTAATTCTTTTTAATATTAAAAATTCTTCCATAGTATGGAATTGGTAAAGCAAATTAAGCTGAGAACGTCTTAGCTGATACTTGTCTCTTTCTCTGAGAATTTGAGGCTTTCGCCTCACTTAGTGCAAAAGAAAATGAGTTATACTGGTCCAAAGTAACAGTTCTATACTTACAAAACGCGGTAGTTAAATTCTATGAGCGAGGGAAAGTAATCCCGTTGTTTGGTGAAAAGACCACCACTTTTCCACAGGAACCGTAAAGCCTGCTCCTGGCAGCATCTAAAAACTAAAATTAAAACTAGATCAAACCCCCAAGAGCAGCTGGACGCAGGTTGCTAGGATAAAAAAAGTCTTTGTCTTGCACCACCGGAGTCTCATTTTTTTAAAATAAAAAATCTTAAGTCACAAGAATTAACGAAGAAACTTTGCATCAAACATAGAAAAGTGAAAATTTAAACTCTAATTTGCAGAAATATTCTTACTCTTTACATCTTCAAACCTCGCTGGTAAGTGTTCTGAGAGATCGTATTTTGCAGTTAAATTCGAAGTAAAAGTGTCAATATCCAGCAAGCTTTCACCTTGCTTATATAGTGCTGGGGCGCAGTTGCATAGAAAGACCCTCTCAGCGGGGGCCATGACTCTGGCTCCTAAAATAACTCTATTGCCTGCTCTTAAAAAAAAGCGATGTCCCAGATTCGTGCTTCATTGAAAAAAGCTTGAAAAAATATTGAAATGTCAGGACCCCCGGAAAGTCCCGCCCTGTTGAGTGACCGCTCTCCAACTTCTACTGGCGATCTCCGCATGCACATGCAACTAAAACATCTGTCGCTGGAGTGGATGCAACGATTTCTGTCTTTCGGAGGCATTTACCGCGAATCGGAGTATTTAAAAGAAAGAGGAAAGAAGGTGAAACAAGAAGATAGAGAAACGCGAGAAGAGTTTTCTTGAAGAGGGCAAAGACCAGAATATGCATTGCTGTATATTCTGTAAAAGTCCCTGTATCGGGTCTAACTAGATAGGTTACCTGGTAAACCACACATGGAAGAAGGGTGGGAAAACCCTGGTAACAGTCTGTAATGATTCTAATCTGATTCGCATCCAATCAGCACTGTTTGTATCATGCAACACACAAACAATCACACAGAACACACATGTGTATTTGTAGGATCCATCGTCTGAAGGTGAACCTGAAAAGTAACTACAAGGGCTATGAGGTTAATGATATGTAGCAACTCACATTTAGGTAATTTTCCAATATTCGTCATTTTTTTAGTATATAATTGATAATAGATAATGGTGATAATTATAATAGTGACAATAATATAATATAGTAAGGACACATACAATCTAAAACATAAAACACATTCATTCTGAACAAAAGCATCGTATACAAGTTTCATTCACGCCATCAATTACTAATTTACTTATTAATAAACATTTTTTTATCATATTGGAAACTTAATGTAGGTAGCTAATTAGCTGGTATAGTGATTTTTGTTATTTTCTAGGGTTATTGTTATGAGAGATGTACCTTGAGTGATTTTATTGAATAAAGGTGAGTTTTTCTTCTTATTATTAATGTTATTATTAGGTATTATTATTACTGATAGGATGACTGGTTACTTACGTTCTGCGGTTATTGCTATAGAAGGATTTGAATACTTTTGGATATTATTATTTGTTTAGTTGGATATTTGACTGAGTAAGTGATATAGTATTTGCTATGAGTTGTGAGTTTCTTTGACCAGGATTTTATGAATTGACAGACAGTTATTTATTGTACTTATATGTTAGTTTTACCGTAGATTAGGTGGGTTGGGGTACAGTGCGTGTAACGGCCGCCTGTGTTTGTATCTATTTAGGACTTGATACGAGCCTAGACCTGCGATGAGATTATTGTCTACCGCGTTCAAATTCTTATAGAATGTCATTGCGAGGAATGGTGTCACTGACTAATCTTTGGTGAAGGTTTGCCATTCGGGTGTACCGTGGACACTTGGAGATTAGTTTTAGTACACGGTTTTGAAATGTCTCTAGCTTTTTCATGCGGATTTTCGCAGCAAAGGCCCATGCAGGCGCATCATATGTTAGTAATGGTCTTATTAGCATTTTGTATAGAACGACCTTGCTCTGAGTGTGTAGGCGTTCAGAGAAAAGTATACTCTTCAATTGCGCTAGTCTTCCGCTGGCCTTGCTGCGTTGACTTTCGACGTGTTTGGCACCTAATAGTTTTTTGTCTAGGAGCACTCCAAGATATTTCACTTCCTGCTTGTATGGGAGTCCGTATTGTTTAATTTAACATGAGGAATCTGGGTTTGGCAGTGTTTTTTGAAAAAAAAAAAAGAAACGATTGATTCGCACTTGGTGACGTTGACTTTAATTTTCCATTTTGTGAACCAATCTTGGAGTAGCTCCATATGACGTTCTACATATATCATAGATTGACGTGGTTTTGTTGAGGAAGCATAGATGACCGTGTCGTCAGTGTACAGGGCTGTGTTTGTGTCATGATGCTTTTGGATATCATTCATGAATATAGAAAAAAGGTATGGACCTAGGATGGATCCCTGAGGCACACCTGCTTTAATTGGCCTGGAAGAAGATTTTTGTCTTCCACTTGTACGAAAAAAGTTCTGTTGCTTAAATAGTTATTTAGTTGGAGCGTGAGTGAGTCTGGAATTTTGTGTTGTATGAGTTTATGGATCAGTCCTGTGTGCCAGACTCGATCCAATATCTAAGAACACTGCCCCAGTAGAGCGATTTTTGTTAAAGTTATTCGTGACGTATTCGGCAACACGCACCAGTTGATGTGTTGTGCTATGTTTGCCACGGAAACCAAATTGTTCGTCTATCAGTAGCGAATTTTCTAGCATGAATGTTTGCAGCTTATTTAGTATGATTCTTTCTGTTACTTTACCTAATGAATTTAGCAAACTTATATTACGGTAATTTTGCGGTACTTTTTTATCTTTGTTGAGCTTCGGGATGTTGATAACTTTGACAAGTTTCCAACATTGCGAGAAGTAAAACATTTTAAAAATAACATTTATTATATTTGTTAACATCATGAGTGCCTCATCCGGGAGGTGTTTTAGAGCAATGTTTTCTGTCCCGTCTGACCCAAGCGACTTACGCGTTTTTAATTTCCGAATAATTTGTGTAATTACTTTCTTTTTAGTAGTGAAAGGTCTGGTTGTAGGTATCTGAGTCAGGGCCTCCTGCACATTTTCTGTTACCATTGTTTCATGGTCTCTATCTATTATATCCTGATTAGGTTGGAATGATAATTGCAACGAGTCAGCAAATACATTGGCTTTATCTGCGGGAGCGTAAACCAACCCATTGCCACTTTGTAGGGCAAAGGTTGGGGCGTAGGGTTTGGTCAGGGACTTAGTCAGTTTCCATATTGAGTGATCAGTTGTATCGAGTTTTGAGATTTTTTCATCCTACCTGTTACGATGAAACAGGGTGATTTTTTCTTTTATTAACCTTTGAAGCTGATTTATGTGTGGTTTCAAGTTTCTGTTTCTGGTGCGCGTAAGCAGTTTACGCATGTGATTTCGTAGTGAAATCAGTTCCAGAATGTCGGGAGGAAGTTCAAATGTGGGTGAGTGCGTCATTACGTGGGGGACGGATGCTTTGACTGACTCATGTATAACAGTTGTAAGAGTTTTGGTAGCGGTTTCCAATTCGCCTGTTGTTGTTAAGGCAATTTGATAAGGTATTCTGGATGTTATTTCATTTCGAAATTTGATCCAGTCCGCCTTTTTGTAATCAAAGCGAGGTGTGATTACTTTTTGGTCAGCAACTCGTTGCATGGTTATTATTATAGGGATGTGATTAGAGTGAAACATCTATTGTGGACGTGTTTTTATTGTCATGAATATGATATGTTTCTGTAAAGTGCATAGCCCAGAACATCTGGAGTATGCCTTACATTGTGAGGGTACTGGGTTGGGTTGAACTGACTAAGTACCTGCCATCTGGACGTTGATATATAATCATAGAGTAGCCTGCCATTTTTGTTGGTGCGTATACTGCAGAAATACGGGTGTTTACTATTGAAATTTCCCGCCATTGGGATGATCTCACCTACAATAGCGTCGAGGTCGTGCAATAGCGTCGAGGTCAGCAGTAGCTATCCTCTTGGAAGGAGTTAGATAAGGTCCTACAAGTATTAACGGTATTTGATCAATTAATATTTTGATTGCTGTAGCCTCCATTGCCTGAAGGGCTGGAGCTGGAGGATGAATCAGCTGATGCTTAATATCGGATCTAACTAGCATTAAGGTACCCTGACCACACATATATTTATATAGGGAGCGGAAAATCTTCTAGAAGACCAGAGAAAGTAACATACATACTGTTGGAATGATTCTTGAAGAATTTGGATTTGGAACGACACTTCTATTTAGCAGATACTCTATGGCCAATAATATTCTAAGAACTAACTTCCTAAATATTTGACACTCTAAGGAATGACGTCACGACCTATAATAGGAAGGTATTTTTATGAGACTACTTGATTATTCTAACGATTGGATCTAAAAGTAAAGCGACAATCAGCTGTTCTGGAAATTTTGTAGAACTTAGTGTGACAATCGTTGTGTGATCTTCAGAAAGCTATGTTTCTTTACTTTGATAAACATAGAGGAATTTGCGGGTTATGTATGTGTTTAGCATTTTAAAGCAAGAGTATTTTAATCATCTTAGAACCGATTGTACCAGTAATGCTGATATCTATGGAAAGGTAAACTTGAAATCTGATTTTCTTATGGCTTATATTTTGTGCATGCATTATGGATTGCATAAACAACAATGTAAATAACGATGCTTTACATATTGATCTATACTATTAATTTGCTAATCTAGCGTGAAGAAAACTATATGCTTAGGTCAGTGCATGAACTGTAGTGTTTTCTGTTTCAAATGTACTGGGATGTTTTGTATATATAGGTGATATTGTTTTTCAACTATGGTTGAGATATCAAAGTTATGAGAAGTGCATGTATTGAACTTTATCTAACGAAGTCTAACCTTTCAGAAAATACGAATTAGAAACTAAGCTTGTAATGAACTATTACTCTTACATACAAACTAACCTAATTGAAGTAGGTTATGTATGAGCATGTTTACTAACCTAAGAGTTTGGAGCTTTCGTACAGGTAGCATTTATGTACTTATGCATGCTGTGGTATGTATATTAATGTTGTTAGTATTGTTGTATGTGCAAACTGAACTGATTAATTTACTGTTGGAATTAAATGTTTTCTACAGAAAATTATTTCAAATTGTCCAGGTTTGCTAATCTTACGTTAATTAAGATTACCATATTCTTTATCTTCCGCTTAAGTTTCCTAACTTTTCTGAAGATTAGCCTCTCAGTATTTAAAAATGTATGGGAAAATTTATGGCGACGACTGATGGTTGTATCTAACTCACGTCATGTTTATAAGCTTTGATTAGATGAAACGAACGCACAGTTATTGTAATTTGGAATTAGTATTTTGATTGAGTATGTTATTGAATTTTTAGTAGTTATGGCATCGTCACAATTATACACGATGTTTACAGATAAATGTAATAATACATATAAAATTGTGAATGTTTTTCGACCAGTAACTGAGAAGGTAGCACGATACCAACCGAATGTTGGGTCTGAGAACATAGATATTATGGGCAAACTTAGTAATAATATTCTGATTTGTTCTGACTTTAAAGTACAGTTAATCGTTTTGTTAAGAATATGTCATATCCGCTACCTACTCTAGATGATATATTGGCTAAACTACAGGAATCTACTGTGTTTGTTGTCCTCGATTTATATGATGCTTATCTGCAGCTTGAATTAGTTGACGCCTCTTGTCAGGAATCCCATGAGACAGTTTTGTCAGTGTTGTATTGCAAGAGTAAGAAAATATCTTGCTGAAGTTATTTAAACATAAAATTCTTCGTTACACTTAACCTACAGATATTGTCATCACGTCCAACAAAACTCTAAAAAAAAAAAAAATACTATTGAAATCTACCAGAAAAATGTATTTACATTGTGTAAAAGAACAGAAGTAAAATATTATGACTTTAAAAAATTCCCTGGAGAAATACATATTAATTATGGTTAACATATTCGGCAACTGGGACTTCGTGTGACAAATCTACACATCCACTGAAATATATTTCTGTTTGTAACGATAGCTAAACATACAAATAAAAAGAACTAAAAGTAATATTGGAAGGGTCCTGAAATACATTACATGACATGGATTACCCAAGTTGAAATCGAACTCTTGTTGGTCTCTGGATTATCATGCTACCGACTGCTGTAAATTAGGTCACAAAGTGCATTAGTTGGGAGGCAGGAGCAGGTAACAACACCTTTTCTCACTTTTGCTTCAAGCGAAGAGTGGCGTATTAAAAGCGCAATGACGCATGAAATACCACAGGTTTGATACCCTTCCCCATTTTTCAAACTTTCTTTTCAAATATACTGGTATTGAGTACAATTTGTTTCCATTAGTAATGATTAACCACTTGAGATTTGAGCTTTGAATTAGGAGAAATTGGATTATTTTAAAATTGATGGATCTAATACAGTACATGCAGAGAAGTAGAAAATATGCGTACAATAGAATTTCCGTGTGATTTCTCCATTGCAAATAATGAATGATTAAAAAAAAATATGTAAAAAGACAAATTTTGAGGGAAAAGTTGGAAACGAAAATAATCCAAGTGGAATTGTATTGTACCTACTTGCTGAATAAGTGTATATTATTATGACTCCAACATTTGATTGTTTTCAATCAACATGAAAAGACAACGAACGAAAAATTTTGAAAAGCAAATGCATATCCATTTCTAATTTGTGGGGTAATGTCAATAGCTACATTTCAGCTAATAATTACTTTTAGTTTCCCTTTCTTCATTTGTTTCATTCTTTAAAGCAAAAACGATCTTCAGTTTGACCATTTTTGTTATCCAACAGAGTAAGAGATCACAGGTCAAGATGAACACTCACTTAATTTTGTGATTTACTAGACATAATCAAATTTTACAACATATTAACCCTAATTTTCATGTGACTTAACCAGTTATTTAATTCACTAAATACAGAGGATGATTAACTTCAGAAACAGCTAAAAAAAAAAACTGGAAGAAAATATTAGTAGTGGAAGTTCATGCAGACGTTTGACACACAAACACACGCGTGCATATTTGTGAGAGTGGGTGAGTGAACGTACCCTAACTTTACTTTTCATGTTCGTCCCATATTTGGTATTACTCTACGGTGTCGATTGAAGTTTTCTACTAGATTTTTCGCCCTTCCCTCGTGGTTAGGTTTACTGTTTTATGTTATGTTAGATGTTTGTTTCTTTTATGTTTTCATTCCTGTGTTTATATTTTTAATCGTTAATATCTTTACTAGTGAAGAGGTTAAACAGAAAAAAAGGATATTCGAAATCTAACCAAATTTCAATATTATTTTCGTAATGGAAAGTGAGTCAACAACACTAAAATCAACAAGAGAATAGACAAATTTATATAATTAGTCCAGAATAAATAAGGAAATATACCAAGTAACATGCTTCGTTGGGCCAATGGACAGTATTACGTCGGCAGCCTTGTTATATGATGGGTATAATTTCCATTCATGGCCTAATCACAAAAACACCAGATAGTCAAATTATTGATCTAATGTTGAAAAACAAACGTGACGAATAACGTGCGAACGGATGGTAACATTTTGGGGATACATACAACATAAGGCCATCCATAAATAGTATGTTGAAACATAAATGTGCTCACTACTTGTTTCTATAAACAATAACCAACATATATTGTGTAATTTCGCTTCCAGTTGAGAGAAATAAAAATGCAATGGACACTGCTGATTCTTACTCTAAATTTACAGCAAAAAAGTGGCTGTGATTAGAATGTTCGCACGGGCGCACATACTCAAACATCCGTGCACAGAAAATGTTTTGTAAGAAAAAGCTCCATTGTATATTTCTTTGATATTTGTTATTTTGTATGTTTATAATACTACATTTAAAAACTAACATGTATAAAACTTTCTCTCTGTCTATGTCATCACATTCCATGTCTGAGTTGAGGAAATACATATTCGAAGTGTGATTCTTTAACGAAGCCTGCGTGAAGAGATTTGCTAGCCTTTGAGCATGCAGCAGCGCGAAGCGTGTCAGTGACTTGTGCATGCAGCACCGAGAAGTTAGTGAGTGAAAGCGGTAGTTTGATAGAATAGAAACACCAAGCAGAAATTAAGTGTTCTCTGTGATGTAAATAATACACACAACTTAGTGGGTTATTCAATGTCTTCTTCTTGTTTTTTGTATTTAGGTGCATTTAAATGAACAGCGTTCATTTATGTAAAAAAAATCACAATGAATTTACAACGCCAGCTTACAATCTTATAGAATTTTCAGGCGGTTTCCGAGAAAGTGTTTAGTGCAGAGTTACATTTATGGACAGCTCAGACTTTTAAGTTAAAGCTTGAGGAGTTATCTCAATCAAAGTACATCACATTTGCAAGCAAGTCTTAATAAAACTTTGTTCCGAGAATTTATGCAATAAACTGTTAACTGATTATGGAAACGAAATCGACTATCAAAGCAATAATGTCAGCTATAAAATTCCATTAGATAAGGCAGATTCAGTACGTACCACGATTAACATTCACGCGGTACCAGTTGAAATGGACCAACAATTGTTGATACAAACTCTTAGTACGTATGGCAAGGTGATTTTTGTGCTGGAGGAAAAATTTTCTGACGGCCACATTTATCCGGTTCGTTTGGTGTAGTGCAAGCAAAAATGTACTAAATCAGACATTCCTTCGTCCATCGTAGTGCAAGGATTACGCGTTTTCGTGTCCTGTTACGGACAGACAAAAACTTGTTTCATTTTGGTTCATAAATATCTTTAAATCCGACATGTGACCCCTCTGGAAGGGACCTCGACTCCCGATCGACATAAGTGCTGGGAGAGTGTTCTCTAATAACCGCTTACCGTTTAACGTCTGTACTGCGTAAACAGTGGAAACGGTTAGTTACAGTCAATACCCAATACTAGGAGCACCCACAAGGACTTTAAAGAAACAACTGGATGCAGTGTAGATGACTTTCAATTTAACGAGGGGAAGAAACAGGAAGATATGAAAATGACCAAAACTCAGGACGAGGCGGAACACACACACCAAGAACAAAGACATCACAACTCTATAGTAACGGATCAGCTCCAAGAACAGGAAGTTAGCCGGCAGGGTAAGCACGAGCACGTTCCCTGTATATGAGATTACGGACAATAAAGTAGTGCTCCAACTGTAGGCGATCATGGTACACCCCCTTTCAAAACAAAAACGTGTGAACTTGTTAACATTCGAAACATTTGAACCAGAACATAGCCGAGATGAGTCTGAAATAAGTGGTGAAAAAGGGGAGGATATGGTGGGAAAATCCGGTGTGTCAAGTGGGAATGCCAGTTCCGAAGAGGGCAAAATAACTCGGGTTGAAAGCCGTAAAGGTGTTGGTAGCAAAGTTCTTTCAAGAAAGAAACAAACCAATAAGGGTCGAAAACGTAAACCAATACATAAAACACAACGATCAATATCGAATGACAGTTTCCAGGTGTAATGGAAGTGCTATGCTGTTAAGTGATTAGTCAAACAGATTCTACTTTAGCTGTAGATACCTTGTAGAATCAGAAGATGCTATCCCCAATGGAAACGTCTCAGGGCCTTTTTGGTAAACTACTCGGCAAATATTCAATATTGAATGCTGCTTACTTATATTTGAACCAATACCTTATGCTTGATTCACATGCTCTTAACTTAATACCTTAAGCTTAATGGTCCTTTAGGTGAAAAACAAGCCTAAATAGATAAAATACATTTTATTAAATAAGACAGACTTCGTTCAGCAAGGGTACTAATCTATCTCCTGAGAATCTGTAGTTCAACTTCTGCTTTACAAATCATACCCGTATTTATATAGATTCATACAATAACTTTTTACACATGAAATTCCACTTACAATCGTAGTTCAGTACATAATGCACCAATCAACAAGCAAATACTTTTGTTTCCAAGGAAATACAATAGGCTAACAATTTACATAGAAATTTTGTATTCATTTACGTGCATACTGTTCTTAAAAACATCTTGTCTGAGACTGAGTTGTAACGAAAGATGCATTTAAAATAATGTTTTTTATGGATAATTTACACATGATTGTACCAAAATATTAATGACTCAAACACTAATAAAGATATTAATGTCAAAGTTTTAGCATATATAAAATAAACTAGGTATATTTACACTAAATTATATGTCTGTACAATATAAACAACGCATATGCGAGGGTATATCATTAATTATTATGATCATGTTTTTGACCATTGAATAAGCCTTTACATAGTAAGGCGTTGCTTTTGTCACTACAATAAAAAAGTACAATACAAATATCGCGGCGACATCAGTGGAAAGTGAAGCAAGTATTAGGGAAGTGTCGTTTTCAGAATAAACCTCAGTAATTGGACATTTTAATAATTATAAACAATACAAGTAAAAATATATTTAGATTATGGGTTAATGATTTTGGTTTTGTTTACTTTTTTTATTTGTGTGGCTCAGGCCGTATGGATGATGATGGGATGAATTGGTGAAATGAAAAAATTGGGACGAAACGGGAGCACCCCGAGAAAACCCACGCACACGGTGTTTGTCCACCACAAAGCCCAAACGGGATGAGCAGGGATCGATCCGATGACCCCTAGCACCAGAGGTGAACGCTCTACCAACTGAGCCACCGTGGCCCCATTCTACTGAATGAGTATTGAAAATTAAATTACTAGTTATAAGGGCGCATAGAAAAATTGGAACAGTGCGCCGAATGACTCTGCATCCAGTAGACCCGTCGAGACTAAGTAAAGTTGGATTCTTCTGTGGTTTTATGTTCAAATTGGAACGAACTGGAAGTGGACAACAGTTTCGAATTCCGTATATTCAAACAATGCTATGTATTTTGCGTTTGAATTGAGAATCAGTTTTTTTTGTTTGTTTGTTTCTTAGAAAATACAGGAGTGTGGGAATTTACTTTTGAAATTTGTTATTTTAGAAGTTAGCCTTCTAAGTGTGTAATGTCTTTGTAAAGTTACCATGCCGTGGAGAAGACTTACGTGGTCTTTCTTGGAGATGCATTTTTGTTCTTAGTTGGTGCTGCGTTTAGCTAATATGAATTAGTACGACAATAATTCCTGGTGGGTAATCCACGCTAATAGAAAATTATCATAGAAATCTGAAATCCTTCTAGAAATCCATTTCCTCAAAAAAAAAAAAAAAAGAATGCTCACTACCAAGCCTATTGGATAATACACCCATCACCTCCCTCCCATTCTGATTATCTAAAAATATTCTTTGAAAAAATTACAGAGAAAACAAAAATAAAAGAAAACTAACAAGTGTTCACTGAAAAGACTAAAAAAGAAGTTGCAAAAACATTACAACTATCCGTGAATTTATCATTCATTCCACTGACATTATCCATTTAGACAGGCAAGATAAACACAAGGGGAACATTGACATAGTACTGGGAAGACATTACTCAGAATGAAATTGCCTCCATTATTAAAAAGAATACAAATACTGCACCTGGTCATGATAATGTTCCATATATAGCTATGAAAAGATTTACACAGAATTCTCTTCAAAGTATCATTCAAACTTGGTTATACCCGCCTACAATGGAAGACAGCATTAACCATTTTTATTCCAAAGTATAACAAACACCAATTCAATTCACACAACAACAGACCCATTTAACCTAATTACACACAAAAAAAAGAAAGAAAAGCAGGCTTCAGAACACAAATCTCTACAATAGACCAGCTTATACGCATCACAACAGACATACAAGTGCCACTAAATAAAGGAGAAAGAGCTGTTGCTGTGTTTATTGCTTTGACTTCAATTTTTGACTCGGCCTGGCACGATGGTCTCCTATATAAGTTATACGCACTCAACCTACCAAGTTCAACCATCCGATGGATTAACAACTACCTGACTGACAAGACCACTCGTGTCAGATCCAGGTATAAACTCTCGGATATCATAAACATTCAAAGAGGAGTCTCACAAGGCGCGGCTCTTAGTCCAATACTGTATACCATATACGTCAACGACACTTCCGAGCCCAAACAACAAACAAATTTGGGTCGTTTCGCTGAAGACACAGCCTACTGGACAACTGCTAAAACTTCTGAAGCTGCCATAAACAATCTACAGAAAATAACTTAACAAATTTGTTAAATGGTGTCACATTTGGAGGTTGCAACTGAACCAAAACAAAACACAATTTATAGTATTCTATCCATCTGGACGGAGCACCAGAAAAGACAGAACGTATTACTGATGGTACCTTTAAAGAGTTGCAGATCACGAGTATTTACACCTCGTCGGTATTAACAACAAAAATTCCTAAATGTTTTCCAGGAAAATGGACATACTTAGTTAGCCCTATACGAGCATAGGAACCCTAATATGAACCTAAGTTAGTGGTGGATCACCAAAGCCAATCCTAGTCTTCGTACTAGTTGCAAACAATGGACTTCAAAGCAAACTACTGAAAGAAGAGAACAATACAAATCTTATTTTCGATTATTAAAGAGGAACAACAATTCCATACATAGATTTACAATTTACTACACTTCAGTCACCCTGTCGTAATTCTTCCTAACACTTGCAACGATGACGATTTTCTACAACTATACAAGAACATTTTACAGGTGTAAATAGACATGCTTTTATTACAGAAATTAAGGGTTATTTGCTTACATTAACTAAGCAAAAACATCAGGGGGGTTTCCTCCGAGCGAAAATAGAGCCTATCTCACAAAAAGAAAAAGTACAATCACTATTATTCAAAAAGAACGGTCAAGACGTAATAGTAAAAGTAACCGACAGTAAGGGAGGGGAGGAAGTCCAAACAGCCTTTTTAAAATATTTCTATCTCTTGTATACTAATCAAGCAGTAGTAACAAATCCAGGTACTTATTTAAATTTTGATTTACCGTGTATCAGCGAACAAAAAGAGGAAGAATTGCAAAAAACAATTGAGTTGTTGAAATTAAAAGCGGCTCTTTCACGGGTAACCCCTACGACTCCCAGGTCTGACGGATTTAACTTAACAAGATAATATAATTCACCAACATTTTCATCTCCTTTTCAGAGAAATGTTGAATGAAATGTTGCAGAGGGGCATCGTTTCAAGCGGGAAACCATACTCATACCAATAAGGAAGTCCGCACAGAGAGAATACATTAGGAATTTTAGACCGATTATACTGGAAAACGAAGAATCCACTCAACTGACGTATCAAAAATTATGGGGGAAATTTTCTTACGTCATTCAACAACATGTAGTACGTGACTTGAACTTCTATGATATAATGTTATGTGTAAAACTATTTCTCTATAATCTTATTTGGTATACTGCAGAAGTCATAGAACGACCACGACCAATTAAGAAATAAATACTCAGTAAGGCTCATTTTTATATGGTTCCGTGAAACACCATAATTGAACAACGAAATACTATGCTATAAACAAAACGAGGGAGGTCTAAACCCTTTGAATCTTGAAAAACAAACGTTTAGTTTGCATTTGCATCGACTGATCCAAAATCTATGCGATTTTCAAAATGTCTTATCTGGTACAGTATTAACCGCGGCGGTAGACAGTATTGATATGCATTTTATTTTGAATGTTTACCCATTGGGCGTGAAATACCCATTTCTGCAAGATTATTTATGTGAATTAGTATATAACGTACTTGCCTCTCATGGGTTTGATACTTTCACTGTAATCTACTTACAAAACTGAGAGGCCAAACCCTTACAATCAGGAATTTGTTAGATTGCCTAGGAAAATTAAGAAAGACATTAGGAAAACATATGAAGCCTTTATTTCAAATTCTGAAAATAATATCAATTATGATCCAGGTCAACTATGAAAATTTATAAATAATAAAACAAAACATCTTCTTCCAAATGTATTAAAATTTTAAGGACTGAATTTGTATAGCACAGAAGAAATAGCAAACACATTTGCACAGTATTTCCAGTCAGTATTTGTATCCTTTTGTCAACCGTTCAATGATTTTGATAGTAATCAGAGAGGTTACGAAGAAATCGGAATACTGTATGTTGACAAAATACATTTGAGTGAAATAGAAAAGGCTATTAAGAATCTAAAATCCAAAACGCCAGTTGGATCTGACGGCATACCCTCCTACATAGTCAAAGAGTCAAAGGATGTGTTCATATGTTCAAACATCCCCTATTGATTAATTTCAACTTAGCACTGAAAGCATGTACTTTCCATGACAAATGGAAATGTGCTTAATTTGTTCAATACCTAAAACTATGACAGGCGAGAAATTACCAACTATAGGCCTATAACAATGGTAACATCCTTTGTGAAAGTCTTTGAACAGATTTTATGTCAACGGATTATTAATCACGTAAAGCCATTCATTTTAACTAAACACCATGGGGTTGTTTCACATAAATCCACGGTACAAACCTTGCAATTATGAGATTTTATAGCAAACTGTTTGGATGAAGGAAAGCAAGTTGATGTGATTTATATCGACTTTGAAAAGGCGTTTGATAGAGTAAATTACAATATATTACTCGGTAAAATGAATAACTATCACTTCTCGTCTTGCTTGGTTAGGCTCATATCTTCTTATTTAACTATTCGTAGAGAATCTGTTATATTCAGAGAAAACAATTCTAATGAATATACAGCTTTGTCAAGAGTCCCCCAGGGTACAAATCTTGGACCATTGTTATTCCTCTTTTTCATTAATGCCTTCCCGGCATTCATACCCGATAATGAAAAAATGTTGTTTGCGGATGATCTCAAAATATATGCCAAAATTGATTATGTTGAAGATGCCATAAAACTACAGCATAGTTTAGTTAACATTGCTAAATGGTGCACTATCAATCAACTTCCAGTCAATGCAAAGAAATGTAAAGTACTATCATATAATAGAAATAAATTGATTTATCAATTAGATTATGAAATTAATGAAAATGCACTAAGTAGACCTGATGTGATTAAATTTCTTGGCGTAGCCTTTGATAAGAAATTGACGTTTAACAACCACACAACAAATATTACAAATGAAGCTTTTAAAATGTTAGGATTTGCAATAAGGATGGGAAAAGAATATAACAATATTTCTACATTAGAAAAAATGTACTATACTTATGTTCGTTCCAAATTTGAATATGCCTCTACTATTTGGAATCCCTCTCAAAAAAATATATGCAACAACTAGAGAAAATACAATCAAAATTTCTGAAATTTCTAACCCACAAAGTAACTCGGATCTATCCTACTGACGAAAACTACAGTACAATCATTAAAACCATTAATTTTCAGACGTTAGAGCAAAGGCGTATCATTTCTGATCTGATCTGTTATTTCTTAGAACAGTAATTCAAAATGACATAGACTGCATAGACTTAGTATCATTGTTACAGTCTCGTATCCCGTCACTAAAAGCTCGTGTAGACAATACTGGTCTCTTCCACTGCAAAAAAGTCAAAACTAATATAATAATGAAGTCACCAATCTGGAGAATATGTACTGCCTAAAATGACATGTGTAGAAATTGCATTGAATTTGATATGTGATATGTCTTACAAAGATTTGTAAATATCGGGTCACCTGTAACTACTAAAATTGTCTTTACCAATACTTACAGGTGATCCAATGTCATGCGAGCGGTCATCATTAGTTCGAAGGCAATATGAAGCAAAAAAAACATACAAGCCCAAATGATATTTACAAGCGTTGATGCATATTGACTAACGCCGAGGATTCAGAATATTCCCTACTTAAATTGCGTATTCAAATATTATATTCAGATGTTAAGTTCAAATTGGAGTGAGCAACCAACAGAATACGTCCCTAACACAGACAACTGGGAGCCACATGTATGATAAAAGTAACTTCGCAGACTCTTCTTATTATATTCTAAATATTTCTGTATCCTCGGCGTGTACATTTAACGTGCCTTACTTTGATTGGCTCATTGGTACAGCACGTGGATTCAAACGTGAAACTTTCACATACTCAAAACGTGGATGAGACTGCTTCCTTCTCTGGGTAAAGTACACTATACTTCCGTTTGAGAATCGTTGATATGAACTTTTGGTCATTTTCCACTAGAACCCACTGCTCATCTCTTTCACCGATTTCTCAATATTTAAGAAAAGCAAAGCAAGCCACCAAAAAAAAACATTTTATGAAATACGAATCTCAATAAACTAATTACGTATTTCCCTAGTTAATTACCCATCATTGTTACAGGTATCAATAGAGCATAAACATTGCAATAAAAAGTAATAAAAGTAATACCAGTTTAGATTATTAATATAAAAGATAATAAACCGTTGGCCCGCAATCCCATAGTGGGTCGCTGGATGGCATCTCATCACAATAAACGCAAATAAGAAATGCTGTAATAAAAATATCTGTAAACCAATATTGTAAATATCAACACATGAATTAGGCTATAGAGCCTGTTGTGTTGACAATAAATAAAACAATTGTAGGATTTTTTCATAACTTCATCATTACCACGAATAATATGCAAACACCTTAATCGTCAGTGGAATAGAATTTGGGATACTGACAATACCAAATGTCAAAATAGCTCGCTCCAATCTAGCAGGTATAAAATAATAAATTATATCTATATGTCACCTAACAAATTAGCTTTCCTCGGAATGCTTAAGACAGACTTATGAAAAAATGTAACGTTACTTCAACGACCAAACACACACTGTCAGAATGTCAAAATGTGAAGCACATATGGCAAAAATATCAGCTATGTTGGAATTATTTGTCTTACAAATCCAAAATTCATTACCTATGAACAATATATACAATTTCATAATTATCCTGTATTTTCAAAAAAGAAACACAACACAGTAACATGGTTGACTGCCCAAACCTTGTGTTTTCTCGCGGGCGAAAAAACTTATTATCATCCATGTATCTATATTGTTACACACTTACACGCAAGTTAGAGAAAATGACTCTTTCCAATCAATATTTTTTTTCCAAATTATTTTACAATTCTTGAATCATAAGTTTACAAAGACGGGAGGGAACATAAAATGACTTGACATGTAATTAGTAAAACATTAATATAAATGTAAAAGATTATTATAGTCAATCATGTAAGATTTTTCGTCAATATGAAAAGTAGCCAAGTGGATAAGATGCCGGACAACAAATCAGGAGATCGCAAGTTCGAATCCAGGTGAATTTTTAAAACTATAAATGAAGACGAAAAAGTGAAACATGTAATGGAGTAAGCTCATATAGGTCACGAGGCCGGTCGAGGTAGCCGAGTGGGCTAGTGCACTAGTTCACTTGTCCATTGACTCCAAGATCGTGGGTTCGAATAAATGTTTGTGTGTGTGTGGTCTTATCTTGGGATTTAAGCTAGTTCGGGCAAATCAGTATTTTCTGTAAAAAGGGATAACAATATAAAGTAATTTAAGCCCACATAGGGCGAGAAATATTTTAAAAATATTATCAGAATAAAGATCACGTTCAGTTTCTTAAAATACGTAATTCCGTTTATTAAAGAGTAAATTTCCATATAGCTGACACTACGCTGGCCATCGAATTTAAGACCAACGTTATAGCCAACTGTCAAATAGTACATAAGCGAACCGTACTAAAAACGTTAATCTAAAGTTCACCGATCCGCGGTAGCTCAGTGGTAGAGCGTTGGTATAGCATGCGGAAGATCCTGGGTTCGATCCCAGCTGCAGACCATCCTGACTGAGGTTTTTCCTGGGTTTTTCCTCAGTCACACCAGGCAAAAGCCGGGATGACACCTTTAAAATAGGCCCTGGCCGACATCTTTCCAAATCCTTTCCCCTCCCCTATCCCGGCCTGGACTTTAGATGCCTAGAGGCCATAAATAAAGTTCAAACAGTTAATCTAACGTTCAAATATTCAATCGAATTTTCGTTGGCCTAACAAAATTTTGCTGCTTCAGATGGTGTGACACCCAAAAGAAATTACTACAAAAGAAATGTTACAACATAGAAAACCAATTCCTTCTACTATATCATACTCATAGTCCGACAAAATCCGTTCACGGGAACTGTTCGAATATATGAATCTAATATATCCCTGGAACAACTCCCCAGTTTAAGCAGGTGTCATTAGATCTTTATAGTCTCGAAGTCCTTCTCCTTGGAAAGCAATTTATTCTTTACAGTCTAAATAATATTTATAGAGATATAGTACTATAATGGGGAAATAATCGAAAAACGTAGGTAGGTCCTGAACCACCCGCTTAGCTTCCTCCATGTTTGCCCCCTTTTAGATTACAAGAACTACATGTTCGAATACAATAATCAAACAATTTAGATTTTCTTAAGGTCGGCTTTTTCTGTACTCGCTTGTCGCATAGATTGCATGAATACCTTAAATGAAATTAATAATTGTTTTATACAGTGGCTGACGATAATAATATGATAAATAATCAATATAATACCACTTTTTGTCCATACAGTGTATACTCTATGCAATGGTTAACTATCAATACGTGAAATACTCAGTAATCAATCTGCTATCATGTTTTCAATCATTTGATGTATATATTACCTTCAATGCATTATATTTTCATTGTTTTTATCCAGCAATTACTTCTATTTTAATTTTTATTTTATAATTCAGATAAATGTCAGTTATTTTATGAACACCCTATAGCGACCACTCATTCGAAATTTATATTGTTGTGTTATCTTGTCGTAAGATGAATTCGATAACAAATCAAGAAATACGCTTGGTATGTCGAAATGATTGGGGCGGAGAGGGACTTAGCAAGACTCGAACCCTGGTTGTCTCCTGAAGTATCGCCTTGAAGTCAAAAACGCTAGAAGGTGTTTGGATCATGCTTCTCCAAATGATTCGTCTGAACACAAGCTAAATGAAGGAAAAACAACTGACACAGGTAGTGAAAACTTTTCCCTAACTCTCTCCTTCTTCATCTGGAAATTTTAAGACGAAACAACACATCTGTTTCCTCCCTTCTCTCTCTAATAAATGGATGGGGTAATCATTAAATAGTAGTGGTGTTGGTATTTTCGGAGTCCCTGGCCACCATATGGCGCGAAATTGATATATGCAGGCTGTTATTTTGACGAAACTGACATGTTTTGGACATTATGGAGTTCATCTTTGGGCTCTAGGTTCAATCCGTTGACCCCACAGAGAAGCATGGGAATCTTTTGAGCATGAGAAACTGGAAATCTGGTCGTGCCGATTGGGGAGGGTGGAGACGGTGGTGTCTCTGCCCCAGACGTTAATTGTTTAACCTAACAGATGACGCCATCTGCTGTGGAATGCACCAAATATCGTTTTAATTTTCGCAGTTCTTGAGAAGATTTAGAGAAGTGGAAACCTTCTCCGTCGAGGTAAGAGAAATGCATGTTAACTCTTTCTTGAATAAGCAGACACGGGCGACATTAGTTCGAAAACAGTAAAAGTCAGGTTTGATACGAAATAAGAGAACTGTATTTCATAGTTAGGATAAATATTCAAAGATAATGTATCTAACGATAGCTTTATATAAAGAAATATGTATACATAATATAGATATATCTATTTGTAACTAAGAATATAGATATACGAGGTTATAACCAAAATTGTACGTATAATCAGACAAGACTAAGACAACGAAACTACCTTATTTGTATAATTTACTATTATAGATGCTTGCGCATTGTGTAATGGAATTGCTGGGTTATGTTTTGACACCTGTATAAGGAGAATTTGCTACAATAGTAGCATCTTTTATGAATAATTTCTACTCCAGAGATGTGATTATTCTGCATAAGAAGTGTTTTTGCTTGTTTTCACACCTTCATTTGGATAGATGAATGAGATTTTAAGTCCTGAGACGCTGAAATATACATAATTTACATGTAGAACAATGCGACTTGAACCAATGTAAACCGGAATTACTGCAATATCGCTATTTGTAGGCCTAGTTACCGCACCAAAAGTGTACATAGAAGTGTATTTCATGTGTAGAAACCTATTTTAAC
>JAGDQP010020523.1:2426-33154 GCA_022664845.1 Lepisma saccharinum | reverse complement strand
CTGGGGGAATCTTTGTTACTCACAGTATTCCCTCTCGAAGATGGTTTTATGTTTCAATATTTTGATAGACTTAATACCAATGTACATGGGTTGCGCTTTCAGTTTTAAGTGGATTCCAAACTATTAAATTGCAGCGAATATGACCAGATTGATCGCTGTTGTTCAAACGTATGTCCTTTTTCATTCTCCATAGCAGTCCTACAACAAGCCTTTTGCATATATAAATAACACAAAAAAGGAAAATGCTGGGATGGGCAACGGTTTCTGTGTGAATGATTGACCAAAATCTTATGTGAAGTATAGAAATAAAAGTATTTATATTCTGCTTATTTTGTAAAAAAATATGAATTACAGCTAACTAACCTTCTACAGTCACACAGAAATTTGTGGGACATGGCGGTCACACTCGGGTCCAGGGAACCCCACAGCTTTTTTCTCTACCTACATTTTGATAATTTTCTTGGCTTTTTTTCTGCGATATGTTCCTATCTATCTAAGCACGAAATTAATTTTTGTAAATGACTTGATTATTTACTTATTATTATACTTTTTTTTCGCAAAAAACGTAGAAATGTTTCTGCACCGAAACTTCTGTATCCCACTTCTGACACACAAGGTGCCCAATTTGTGTTAAGGAATTTCATTGTGTGGGAATGTCTATCCATAAATGCTGTAAATAGGTCATTGACAAGTGAGTTTATTCAAGCGTTACAGTTTAAGGATATATGGAGAAACAAAGCAGCGAACTCTTATAATCATCAAGATTCCACGAAAACATTTCTTTTAGGACCTACACTCCAAAGATGAGATTTCATTTCAGATAAGCGGTCATGGTAGGAAGTGAACAAAGGATTCGGTCAAAAAAAAAAAAAAAATGAAAATACCGAACGACACAGAATCTGACTGTCGGCTACATATTGTTCTCAACGGGTCAAGTGGGGTCGGATTGAAGCTCAACACGACACGACCCAACCCGTGACTAACTAAGTTCCACCCGACCCGATTCGGGTTGACCCGCCCGTCTTATTTACTTTATAAAATTGGTTGAAATATAGTTAGAGCTCTGTATGTCTAGCGAACCTGAGAATTTAAGACTAACTAGAAAAGACTGAAAGTGCCAAAAACTTGTGCTTCGTTAACGTAGAGTGAAACATCCTTGCTTTTGTTAAGAAAAGAAAGAAACACATATACTACTCTTAAAAATTAAAAATATTATTTTTTTAAATAATAAATTCGTTGGAATCGATACGACAACTGCCACACGAATCACCAGACCATGGAACCGTACATCATAGCTGTTTTTTCAAGCGTTATTTATATTTAGTTCATCAGATCACAGCAGATGGCCATAGTAAAAGGATGGAAGTTGACGAATATTAGTTTCCCGTCGAAGCAGTCCTGGCAGTCCAGCAGCTCGTAATGGGACTTCATTGCAATGAGACGATAGCAAAAGTGCACCGAAATTAAATTCTATTAAATTTCAAGTTTGACGAGTTTCGTCGGATAACTGTTCCAAAAAGCTTGAATTAGGTTAGTTATAACTTATAACAACCAAGCACATATGTTGTTCGGACAAGTTGGTATCGTGCATGTTTATTGAGCTTAACACAATATCAAGTTTGGCAAACTCAAAACAAGTGACTGATAGCGCTGTTACAGGTTGGCATGCTATTTGGGTACGATATAGGTTGGATTGGAAGCTTCTTAATGCCCTAAAAAAGAATCACACTCACAGAAGAACTATCTATAATATACAGTATGTGCTCGCTCATTCCAGGTAGGGATGGACACGATCGAGCTCGAGTCGAGTTTTCGCTAAACTCGACTCGACTCGTAAGAGAAATCTTTCAACTCGACTCGGCAACTCGACTCGACAAATATTCTCCAACTCGACTCGAAATTCACTCGAGTTTCGAGTCGAGTCGAGCTAAAACGAGCCAAATCGAGCCAAATCCTACAGTATGTCTCTATTCTGTCTTCTTGGGATAGCCAAAATTTCCAGACAACCAGATGACAAATTATCCGGTATCCATTTAACCATGCGAATTGTATCCGTCATCCGAATATTACCTGTTATCCGGATATTAGCTGAAATCCGAAAAGTAACCGCTATCTTTCCGGATATTACATGACGTTCCCATATAGTTCAGTCATTAGGTACTTTTTATGTGCAAACGGTTGATGAGTTTTGAAATTTGGCACAATTGTGCACTTAAGAGCCCTAACGCTAAATTGGTAACCTTGGAGTGGAGGACAGCCGCTCGCGCCGCCATCTTCAAAAATGGCGGCTGAAAGGTAGATTTTAGCATATAACTCCATTCCTGTAGGTTTTAGAGAACATTTTTTTAAAACTGAAAATTTGAGATGATTCGCAATGTAAATTTCCTACAAAGTTACCTATATAAAAATTTTGAAAATGCCGCCATTTTGAATAAAAATTGCGGGAAAACAACTATATATGTAAAGTATGCCCAGTGCAAGTCCAAATCACTGAAGCTAGACAAACGAAATTTGATATTTTGATGTATCATCAAGAGTAGATTACGGGAAAATTACAAAATTTGGAGAAAATCGTCATCTTCAATCCAATATGGCTTACAAATCATATATATATAGGCCAAAACGCTGGAGCTAGATAAACGAAAATAGACATAAATGTGTAGTATCAAGAGTAGGTTGCGAGAAAATTAAGAAATTTAAAAAAAGGTGCCATCTTGAATCCAATATGGCCAACAAACATATACGTATATGTCGAAATATGCCCAGGCCGAACCGCTGGAGCCAGAGAAAGGGAACTTTACATGAAAGTTTGTTATCAAGTGAAGTTTACAATAAAATTTTGAAATTTGAAAATATTCGATATATTGGATAAACAGACATAAACATGGTCGAGAAACATACATATCTAAGATATGCACATATATTTTATTCGGCTGTATTTTATTCAAGATGGCGATTTTTTTTTAAATTTCGTAATTTTCTCGCAACCTACACTTGATGGTACACATTTATGCCGAATTTCGTTTATTTAGCTTCAGCGGTTCGGCCTGGGTGTTCTACTGTTCTTTTATTTATATATATAATTTGTCCGCCATATTGGATTGAAGATGACGATTTTCTCCAAATTTTGCAACTTTCCCGTAATCTACTCTTGATGATACATCAGCATATCAAATTTCACTTGTCTAGCTTCAATGGTTTGGACTGGGCATACTTTACATATGTATAGATGTTTTTCCGGATTTTTTATTCAAAATGGCGAAATTTTCAAAATTTTTATATAAGTAACTTTGTAGAAAATTTACATTGCAAATCCACTCCAATTTTCATTTTAAAAAATCTCTAAAACCTACAGGATCTATGCTAAAAACTGCCTTTTAGCCGACATTTTTCAAGATGGCGGCACGAGCGGCGGTTCCTCAAGGTAAAAATTTTGCCTTATAGTTAGGGCCCCCCAAGTATACACTTCTGCCAAATTTCAGAACTAATCAACCTTTTGCATTAAAACACCCTTTTTTGTCTCTAATGATTGGACTGATATCCGTCATCCGATGCCGGCCCGGTGGCCGAGCGGTCCGCGGTGGTAGGCCATCGGCTCGAAAGTCCCAGGTTCGAGTCCCGGCAGGTGCATGGGTGTGGATTTTAACAGCTAAAGGCCAATCGTGACAGGCCGAAGTCCAAAGTTACTAAACTGGCCCATATAAAAATAAAGTTTACCAAAGTTTACCGATGAGTAGTTATCCATCCTATATCCGGACAATCTTCTATCCAGATTTTGCCATCTCTGGTCTTCCCGTTTAGCCAATTCCCTTTCACCTAACGAGGAATTTTGACGTCATCAGTGCACAGCGTTATTATGTTTCTCGAAAATAAAATCGTGTTTTCATATGTTTGGTTAAACTTCACAGGGCCGATCCAGAAGGGTTGAATATTAGAAAAACCTAAATTGTGATAAACACTAGTAAACCCTATTAATTGCGATTAAAAAAAATCAACAACAACCTGTCCAGCATCTTTTATCGCTATCGCTAATCGGCAACTTACCATGAATTGGCGCTGTGATTAAGCCAATACATTTTCTTCTATTTACTTTTGACTTCTAGAGTGACCAGTTAAAAATTAATTTATGTTAAATATTATTATTACACCGCAGCAGTATATTATAAGCATTGTCATGTCATGTCATGTTCGCTAGCTTTGTGCTTGTCCATGGTTTCTTTGAAGGAAGTTCGTCTCCAGGGGATTCGAAACTAGGTTCCATATGCTATTACCAGTAGCGTAAATAGAATTCCCTCCCCCGCTCCAAGGAACCTTTTAGGGACATTGTTCTGGTAGGATATTCCACATGCAATTTGAGCAAATTCTTGCTGCATGTAAAAACCCACAAGAAAGAGATGGTGCATTTTCTGTTCTTTTCCTCCGTCAACCACTCTTGTTTTCCCAATAAGACTGTGAAAAAAAGAAACAGCTTCTCGGATTCAAAGAAATGATAGTCACTAAGTACGACAGAAGGAGAGGACATGAAAGGACCCACATGGTTGCGGAGACTGTAAATAGTAGGCGAAACATCCATTCTGTATTTTCCCTGAAAATTGGAAATACAACCTTATAAATTAATTCTTCCTTCTTTCTTTGGCAATACATCTGGCGGGCCATTTTCATGTGAAGTACGATCGTGAGTTATAAACCCCTGAGGTAAGGCGACAAAATCACCAGAACGAACAAGCGGTCAAGTTGACAAAAACTTGGAATTGTCAAACGGTAGTTCTATATTTCTCTTTATTTGCAGAGGAAGAAAAAAAGAAGGAATGGATCTGAATAACTTTGAAACAGGAAGAAACTAGTTTAATTGCTGGGATTTACGATCCGACCGGGAATTAAATTCGTAACCTGAAAGGAGGAATTGTTATCTGTTGCAAAAAAGATAATATTTTTTGTGCAAGATTGAAGCCGTATTTCATGTTGCTATTGATGAAAGTAGCCCATCCCCTGTAGGACCATAGTTAGGCTTCAAGAATTGAGGGGATGGTGACATGAATAGAAAGGAAGTATTTTATGAGGAAGCATTTGAAGACCTATGAAGAACTGACTGAGTAACTTCATCTGAGGGGATGAGAGGTCAGGGTGCTGTAAGGGAATTTGATTTACGAGTTGTGTTTGTGGAGGCTAATCAGCTTATCGTATCTGAAGTTTTGTCTTGAGAAATTTCCTTTGTTTTCAAGTTAGTTTACTTACCACAGTAAAAAATTCAGATTAATTACTAGAAACCTTGACCAAGGTCAGAGATTTATGCAATATGCCTAAAAGCTTTAATAACAATTCATATTCAACAAATGATCAGGAGCAAGAATGACACTGTTCTCAGTTACAAACTTTACTTTTTGATAGTTCTCAATTTATAGAATTGTAGGTATTCTAGCAACAGGTGACCTACCGGGTCGTATCTATAGCATCAGGTGACCTACATTGTAGATGAAGTTGGTTATCAGTATTCAGTATTAATCACCTGATTTTTAATTTGTTGGTGTATTCGGATGACGTGTAATTCTCTCGACGATTTTCTCTTTCATGTAAGCTTATCATCATGCCTCATCGGATTGTTGTAACACCTCTGTCCCTCTACCAAAAGAGAAAACGATTTGTGAATTGTATCATCAAGATGGAAGCTTTTGGGTTCTTCCCTACAATTGCAATTGGAAATCTGCATTATTGGTCCATCGCCAGGCAAGATAAAGAAGACTATAAATTACCACGAAAATTACCATGATATGAATGCAGTGAGTTTAAAATCCATAAACACCGATGTCCCTCGCTGGATTTGAACCTGCAACGTGATGAACGGAGAGCCTGGTTCCTAGCCAACACTACTTCTATCGAGGTCGACAACGTTCAGGCGATAGAATGTATTGTATATTGTGTCATCTCAAACAAATTAAAGAATATAAGGGGAAGAACATACGAGATGCTACACCATCACCATGCTGAATTGTGGTAGCGATCTGTGAGCAATAGCGGCAAATTTCTGCCCATGTTGAGAGACATCAAGACAGTGTTTGTATGAAGGTGATGGCTATCGGTGTTCAAGATCAACTCGGTTTATTCTTCCGATAATATTAAATAATAATTTAATCAACATTACGTTGAATGAGCTGTGGTAGGTGCCAAAATTCATAGATGTGCGGTAGGTCATATGCTGTGAGAATATTGAATTTGCAACTACTTGACTAGAGGAAGTGTGAAAATATTAATTTAGTAATATCCCATAAAAATCGAGAAAATAAGGCACGCTACTGAAACAAACTCCTAATGAATGACCTTTTTATTTGTAGTATGGTCAATGGGCGATAAATTACTCGAGAATGAGTAAGTAAGTTAGTAACTCTCACCCTTTTATTTCAGTTACTCAATGCTCAATTTCTGTATCCTATTTTCAATAGATGAATGCGAGAGAAAAGTGTGTGCTTGTGTGTGTGTGGGGGGGGGTTACTCATTCATGCCCTCATAATCGCCGACCTTGTAATCTATTCTATTCAACGCAATATTCCTTGGCCAGGTGTGGGCCAGGCCAAAAATGTAACCGAAATCCACCCCTGCCCCCCCTGAATTCCCCCTCCGCCAAACATTTCTATTGCTGTTGGTTTTCTTGACCTGATGATGTTTTCATTCGATTCAACGTACCAAAAAACCTATAAATCGACACCTCACACACCTATTTCACACAACAATGGAATTCCAGTACTTTTCTCCTACCCCCTCAAAAACACCCTTCCCCCCTAGAATTTTTATGCCCTATTCGGTTTTGTGACCCTCATGTCCAAGGTAATTTATTACCAAAGTTTCACGAATGCAGGAATTTTTTCCATTTTGGGTCTATTTTTGGCTTATTTTACCTGCACTAAGAACGAGCTAAAACGAGTCGCACGAGCGAGTCAAATATCAAACTCGACTCTACTCGAAACTCGACCAAAAAACAGTGACTCGACTAGAGAAAATTACCTCTGGCTCGACTCGTGTCCATCCCTAATTCCAGGCATTCATAGCATCTTGCGATTAGTTGGTGATTGCAGAGTGATTGGTTGTCACTACGGGCACTTTCGTTATTTCCCAGGGAAATATGCATTTTTTAATATTATTTCAATTATACTGAATTCTTCAAGCTATATTCATTTTTTGAAGTCCTAAACAATGAACAGAAGACGTCATTTTCAGTTCATGTTAAGGGAACCATACCGGCATTTTCTGGTATAAGTGAAGAAAAAATGGAGAAATGTGTCAACATGGTCGATCACTGGTATCCAACCCAAGACCACCCAAATGCGAAACCAACCCTCAACCAACTAAAGTTAAGATAATGTTACTTCAATATGTAATTGTCTTAAGTGTAACATGTTCAGGGAGTACGCTACACCCCCAACACCCCGTAACGCCCTCCCTAGACTTCAACAACATCCCCTAAGGGGGGTGTTCTTTCGCGAAATTTAATAGTGAGAAATTCTTGGAATTTCGATTTACAACTACGGCAGTTATGGTAATATACAATCAAATCTTGGTAGCAGTTTTGTATTTATTCCGAAGAAATAACTTCTTTTGGGCTACATTCTTCTCTTGTCGCCTCACAAAAATCCATTAGCAGCAAAAGAAATAAGGCAGCAAACAATAAACATCCCCGTATGAAAACACCTGTTTTGTGACTACTCCCTGTGGTGTTAGAGTGCAGAGCAGCGGCGGGTCTCTTATTTAAGTTTGTTCGGTTGTGCAAACTACCCTCTAATATTTCTATTCTTGAAGTGTGTTACAAACCATCTTGCTTCCTATTCTTATCATTCTTCAACTCAGTGAACGCTCACATAACAGAGAGAGAGAGAGAGAGAACGCGCGCCCAGAGTTCTGGCTGGTCATAAGCAGCAGCTCGTTTGCTTTCTGTTTCCTCCAAGTTGACAACCGAGAACGATGAGGGTAAACGTGAGCTTTTAGGCTTCTCAGTGGGTAGAGGAGAGAAGACGGTACAGGGAATATCGTTGCATCCATAAGGCTCTATATTTAGCAAATTTTGGGCAACCGAAGTGGACTGGCATACACACACAGTGTCCCGCGTGTAAAATTTCCGCACCCTTGTCAATGTGGATAGTGTTCACAATTCCCACTTCAGAAATAATTTCTGGTAACTATTTTTCTTCTCTCGAGGTCAATTGATTTAATAGAAAGACGGTGTTTTTTATATATTTAAATTTAGGAGTCCATTAAGTTGGAAAGTCTATGATAAAATATAAATGTTATCAAAAATGCTTTCTAAAATCATTTCTCTGGAATAATGCCCAAAGATAAGAATAATAATTCTTAATTTTCCGCCTTATTTTATTATTCTGAAGCATGACAACTTTAAATCATCCTGGCGGCTATTCTGATTAAAGCTTATGCAAATTCTCGCAATCCAATCCAGTGTATGTTCAAGTACTACGTAACTCTGATTAAGTAAAATAAACTCACTTTAGAACGTATAACAACTCTAAGATATATATTTTTTTAAATTTCAAACGTTTCCAAAACCAGGAAAAGAAATCATGCCTCTTGGATGGAAAGTTAATCAAAACATGCAATAGCACTCACCGAGCAACCGTAGCTCAGTTCATAGAGTATGAACTTCGCTTTCGGGAGGTCATTGGTCCGACCCAGCACCCGACCGACTGAGGTTTTTCAGGGGTTTTCTATCACACCAGGCAAATGCCGAGATCGTATCTTAAACATAGGATCAGGCCGATTACTTCCCGCATCCTATCCCCTACCCTAGACAGCCCTGAGCCATAGATACCATAAATAGATTCAACTCAATAGTTCCACGCGTGTACCACAGGAGTCTACGAAGAACAAGGACAGGTTTCACGGGAACTTTTACTTTAATGCCTCTACAGCATCTTAAGGCAGTAATTTATTCCAAGGAGAAACGAACAGGTTAGTTATTGACTATGTTCTTAACTCAATGGGTATCACAGCCTGCATAACTGACGGATACCTCGAAATGACGGACCCCTGAGTTTGATCCGATCCCACGTTCAGTCACGGCTTTAAAATAGTTTGAGGATGAACATAACTCTGAGCGATGTAGTGGTCTTACATATGAACCTTCTCATCTGGCGAAAATTATGAACAATTACAATTGCTATTATAATTACTTCTGATATCATGATATGATTATAAGAATGAGCATAGTTGATTTGGCTCCTCCTCGACAGGAAATATTCCTCAATAGATTAAATATGCTACCGGTATTAAACTTCTGCTTCCACTCATAAGTTTTTCGATAATTTTAAGAATTTTTCTCCAATATTCTCAAAGTTCATATGTTTTTCTTAACTTATATTTATGGATCAGACAGACAGTTAGACAGCTATCACCTAAGTATGACACATGTCTGGAGAATTATATCCATCAGCAAGCTCTATTTCAGGAAGTGAGAAGAAGGTAGCGGCCAGGATCATTGTCTAGGTTCTATGCTGATATTCGTCTAGTGAAGCTTAGAAACATGGAAAACATCACCTAGTAAACTAGCAGTACGACTCGAATCTGTCTGTCTCCCAAATGCCGATTCAGAGTCCGTGAACGTAACCACAGAACTACGGAAACTGGAAATGTTTTATTTCTTAGATTAATATTTAATCCGTTATTTGACTTAATAATTTCCATCAACGAAGCCCTATCCAAGCTCAACGAGATCAACGAAATTCTAGGTTAGTTTCATAATGTTACAAATTACAATACTTTTGTGTTTACCAGAGCATGTTGTTATTGTTGTTCTTTATTATTATTATTAATTATTATAACCACCACCACCAATAATAATAATGCAAAAGATGCTGTAATATTTTGCGCACCACCTGAAGTCCAGACCACGAGTCTCCACTGGTACAGAGATGATAGACTCACTTCAGATGCACATTAACATTCACCCCTCTCACTTGTTTTGTGTGCATTGTGGAAAAGGCGAAACGCGTCACAATGAAGAGGAGGATTATTTAAATAAAGGAACTAAGTTTAGGAGCTCGTACATATGTATTTATTTTTCTAATTTAAGTGAATCTTTGTTTCATAACTAAATAAATGGAAATAAAAGTAACAATGTTTACCTTTCTAATACCTAACTCTGTGTTCTTCAGGGTTTTATTTCATCATACACTTGTCGTCCATGTCTTCCATCTGTTCGTCTTGCTACATGACTTGCCCATCTCTACTTCATCTTCTTCGCAGCCTTGATTATATCTTATACATTTATTTGTGTGCGAATACATTTGTCTTCCTGTCCCTCCTGGTAATTCCTAACATGCATTTCTCTATTGCTCTTTGTGTGACTCAATCTTTGAGTCACTTGCACATTCAATGCCCAAGTTTCACAGCCATACATCTTGACGGGTAAGACACAATGATTTTATATATGGGGATCATCAGATGTAAACAGCCTTACAGTAGAATTGAAAGGACCACAAATTTTAAACCTAGCTTGTTATTTGTTATATATTACTCATATTTATACGCTGATAAGATTTGTAAATATACAAAGGAAGATATTTGGGTTATTAATAATGTACTATCTCAACAATAGTGTTAATACTGAATAAAATCAGGATAGAACTGAGCCCATGTGTGTACAAAGTTACAAGTAGACTCACTCAGCTTCTCCAATTCGTGAACGTTCTAAAAGTATTGATCAAGAAAACCTGAATAATTTCTGAAAATATAAATCAGACGTTCACCTGAATATTGCTTCAAACAATCAACACTTGCATAAAATGTGATATGAGTAAAATAATATACTTTGATAGTTTGCATCATTTCATTTGTAACCCCAGACACGTTTCAAAATGTAACGTTATTTCAGTATTCTTTATCTCATTTTTTAACAATGTCGCTCTAGGCGTACCTTACACTGCTGTAATGTCAACTTGAAAACAAGCAGCAACAAATTACAATGTTAAGCCGTCCTTAAATAAGAAAATAATGAAGCTTCTAATAAATGCTTTTCATATCACCTTACTCTCGCTATTCATTCACTATATTCAAGATTCCAAATGCTTTGTTACATTTATGTATATGTATTTTCTTTCAAAAATGTTTTGCTCCTTTCATGAACATCTTGCAAAGATAAAAAGAAGGGAAAGACTTAATCATCGCTTTTGCTGTGGGAATTACAATTGTTTAACTGCTTTCTTTGTTTTGTCGCTTCCTTATTTACCACACTCATTGAAAACTTTCGGATAAATTATAAAATACTCACGGGAATATGAATTTTCTTGAAAGATAAATATTTCAATATCTCAAACATAATATTTCAACCACCTTGCGAGACTATATGATATTGATTGAGTTATTTCAAAAGCTTGAAAATATTCCACAAGATAGTCCGCATTGCTACTGATATATATGAACATAAAAAAACAAATCCTAAAATATTTGTTTTATGCATCTGATTTATGTGGATCACTTTTAAAACACAAAATAAGGATACTATTGAAAATATGAGCTGAAGTAACATCGTAATTTATACATTAATTGAATGAAAATTAAATAGAAACCGAGCATTATAGTCACAAATTACAACGGCCGTCAATTTAAGGAAGTATAAAACACACTTTCTCTTTTTTGGCCCTCGAATGTACGCAAGAAGCACTACAAAAAATTCTAGTACACCAGGAGCATGTACTGGTGTCAATTCCGATCTCACGTGGACACATTGAACGTAGTTGATTTATGGTCTTTAGCCAAATATGGCTCATGTCAGGATGGAGTAGGGGAAAGGATTCTAGAAGGAGATGGCAAGGACCTAAGCTGAACGTCAGAATAGACGATCACTGGTATCGAACCCAGCACCTCCCGAATCGGAAGCCAACTCTCTATCAACCGAGATACGGCTGTTTGTAGTACAAATTAAACGTAGTGGTTCGAAAATCACTGAAAATTTTGTGTGATTTGAATGTTAACCAGAAGTTCGTCGGATGGGAGGGAGACAATAGTGAATCAGCATCGATTCATCTTGCCCAGGGGGTGGGAGCTCAATCCTACTATACTTATTGCAGCACACTTAGACCTCGTTTTCTTGATAAGACACAAAAGGATATAATTTTGCGTACAATTTTAGCATATTTCAATGACTCTTTGCACCTGTCTTGCACTTATGAAACAGCTCAAGTCGAAGAACAGCATTCAATAGTGATTGGTGGCCTGCGGCAGAGAACGCCATTAATTCATCTTTAAAATGCAACTAAAGACAGCATTGTTCCTACAGCGATGGTCGAGAGAAGGATTTAAATAGAACCGACTACAGCGGTCGGCTATTGCATTCTTAACAAATATCTCATCACAAATAATTCAATCCTTTGTGTGCTCTGTCTGTTTACTAGTGAACTGGTCTCAAAGCTTGAAACTGTCAGAGCTTTCTAACTTCTTTTATTATTCCTTCCCCTGTCGGTTTAAAGGAAGTGAAAAGAAATGCAAAACAATAGCTTTTCAAGTAAAGCGAAGCTTTTCCTTCGGCCAAAATTGCCACCAAACAACTTTCAGCCCAATAATTTTCTCAGACATTGAATTGAAACTTAGTAGTGCGTGAGGGGCGGGATTGTAAAAGCACCTTGGACCTTTTCTCGTTTTCGTAAAACTTGGTTTAATTTGTATAGGTCATTCTAGTAACTATGAGTTTAGGTCCGTCTCGATGGCCTGCAATGCTGTTACAATCCACAAACGTTCACGCCGCAACCTTGATTCCAACCAGTGACCTATTAATGAGGTCGGTTCTCTTTTCTCGTGTATATTTCATTGGATTGGCAATGCAGGTGCGTAGATTCGAACCCACGGCCAACCATCAGGCCAGACATAAATCTTACGGACTGCTGGGCAAAATTTAGGGAGACTAGTCGATATATCAAAAATATTCTTTTGCGGAAGGATTATAATATAAAAAATGTATGGTTGTATAATAACCAGGGGCAAATTAAATAGATTTCAGTGAATTTGCTGTACTTTTTTCATTAAAAGAGACTCATTACTTGGTTAGATGCCAGTGATTACGTTCATCATGTGTACTCATACGGAAAGTCGTCTTATTCGCGTTTATTTCAGCTTACATCTACTCCAGAGAATGTCTGAGAATCCCCTACTTCATTTGGGCATTTCTTGCGCATCCATTACGTAATTTTCGAATATGCAGTTTGGATAGAGCAGGTCTCAAGTCTTTGAGGGTGCCACCCAGTCTCAGTTCTACTCTTACTCATATTGGAACTACCAAGCTTTAGAGTTCATTTTCCCACACTTTCGGAACCCTATAGCGACGAAACAATGCATTTGAGAATCCTCGATGGTCTATACTTTTTTCTCTTATTTTCATATCAGGAATTTCGTAGGTATGTCGGTGTTGTTTTAAAACACTCTGTATATATAGTACATTGCCTCACCGCAAATATCGCACATAGCTTTCGCCGATATGGCATGATTACGGAGTAAGTAACAGAGAAACGGCTAAAAATATCAGACCTGATTTAACCCAGGCCCGTCACCAATCAAAATATTTTGAATGATCACCAGTCCTGGTAGTTGAGGGATCAGTTGCTTAATCTGATCAAGCATATGAGCCAATATATTACGCAAAATTATCACGCTATTATTCAGAATTGATCTATAAGCATAGCATTATTATTTCCAGAAGTTTAAGATAGCTGAAATTTGGAGTAATTTATTTCTCTATTTAAATCGAGACAACCAGAGCAGTGTCGGTTTCGATACTAGCCTACAGTTTTGTGGGCCAAACCAACATGTGATTTGACTCAACCTACTTCTTATAGTGTGATCATTGGAGAATAAAAGCCTGCATACTTGGAATTCAATCAGCATTTCCTTTCACTCTGTGTAGGAAGATTGTTATATTTGGGCTGATTTGTTAGTATGTTCAGTGGAAACTACTTGTGTAGCTAAAAGGACTTCGTGGCTCATGAATAATTGTGAAACCCAATAAGCATTTTTGTAAGCTCAGCTGCTTCTAGGCACAATATTTTGGATTTCGCATTGCGGCGTTTGTCCGTCTGGATCTTACAAGCAAAATATTGTATCGATATGAGTAAACGAAAGTTTTCTTTTATGTCTGTGTTATTTGGTTCTTTCATTACTTTACGAATTGAATCAATGCCTGTTTTTGCTATTGGTGGATTTCTTTCCTTTGACCCAGCAGTTTTTGTAGAAAATATCATGAAAAGAGCATTTCATTTTCTCGTGCGTAAGACTTTTGGAAATGTCCTTAACCATGATGTTTTTAAAAATGCATTTGGTTACATTCTGTTTCTGTCGTTTTTTGCTAAGCATGCATCTGCTACCTTTTTAATCAACTTTTTAGCGTTTTGCCTAAGCGGCAGGTCCTTTCAAGCAGGTTTATTATTCTCCATTTTTCTATTTCTCCTAGCCATGATTGTACTAAATACACAGATGTCAGTGAAGAATCTTTTTTGCGTACTAAATACACAGATTTCAGTGAAGAATCTTTTTTGCACTATTTGATTCTGGAAGCAGTATGAAAGTTTGTTCTTAATTTTTATTTTACTAAAGTTTTTTTTTTGTGTGTGTATATTTTGTAAGAAGCTGAACAATCTCCATGGTGCCTAAGATGTTTTTACGCTTTTATATGTTAAACCATCCCTATATTCTTAGGGGAAGTTTGCTGAGTTGCTGTGGGGGTATCAATTGTTTGTTTCAGGCTTAAAGATCCCAGAGATTTTTGCCGTGATAGCTGCGCTTTTTATTGAACAAAGAAGTTAAGTCAATGGTGTAGGTAGACTGCTAATTTATGGAAGTGAATACTTCAATGTATATTATTAGAGCATATTCTTATACAAGGTGTACCGGTTAATAATGCGGATTCGGAAGCAAAGAAAACAAGATTCGTTGAAGAGAGACATAACAAGTTCTTTATTCAAAATAATGCCAATCACTAGCTACAGATTTGTCCCATTTTTCTGGTAATATGTGGATACCGTCCCAATAGAACTTTGCTGGTTTGGAGGCAAACTATTCAGAGACCCACTTTTCAAGTTCTTCGTACGCTGTAATGTGCTGCTTGGACAGCGCGTGTGCCATCAATAGGAACAAATAACTTGAAGGAACAAGATCTGGTGAATACGGCGGGTGGGTTAATATATCCCGGGCAAGATCGTATAGCGCTCTTTAACTTCCTTTGAGTGTGTGATGATACAAAGTAAAATCACTTTGCCGTGTCTTGTGGTCCATTGCGGTTGTTCGACAATCACGCGTGATGCAAATTGATTATTTATTGTCGCTAGCGATCACTATTAATGGTTTTACCGAGTTTTAGAAGTTCATAATACAGCACACACTCCTGATCCCACCAAACACAGATCATAATCATATTTATTCTATCAGAAGTATTCTTTTTCATTTCCTTCTTCTGACTCTTTTTCTACAGAAGCATAGCACCATCGTCTTCTTGGCGAAGCGATTTGGCCTTGCAGTCGTTGTTGGTGGCTGACCCGTATCAACCCATAATTTTGTGCGTTTGGTGCTCTCAAAATACACTCATTTTTCATCACGAATCACTAGTCGATGCACAAAATGTTCACTTATCACTTTTCTCTTTTCCATTTTTCTTTCGGTCAATCGATGTAGCACCAATTTTTTCTTGCTTCAAAATGTTTCTCATTGCTTGTAAACGATCGTAAATTATTTGCTGAGCAACATTTAATCAAAAGCATCTTGCAGACGATTAAACGTTGCTCAGCAAATAATTTACGATTATGCGTCGCACGCATCTTCTTCTAATAATGTTTGCAGTTGTTGGTCTTTAAACTTTTTCGATTGACCTGGGCGTTCTTTGTCTTTAACATCGAAATCACCACTTTAAAAGCGTTTAAACCAGCGTCCACACGTATCTTGAGATGGAGCATGTTCACCATAAGGTTTCTGTTGTATACAATAACTTTCAGCAGCACTTTTCTTCAAAATGAAGTAATGAAGTAACACTTCCCACAAATACTCTTTTTTGGCACGAACTTCGACAGTGTTAGCGTCAAAATATCTATGATCTTAACACCTTCGTACCATTTGACTTGTCCGGTTTTGACGCTTGTTATCACTACAAGAAAATATCATACATATCACAGCCAATCAAAAGCACTCCCCAAACCAAGGCATCTCTTGAAAAAATCCGCATTGTTAACCGGTACACGTGGTATACGGAGAGCATAGTCACTTTTAAATGAAACTAACTTTATTTGACACTGGTAAACATATCTCACTTCTTCTCTAATTTTATAAAAAATGGTTTGCACCGCACCTGATAGTCTAACAATGCTCTTTTATTATCAGAAGATGTTATTTGATAATTTCACCTTTGAATATTATTTCGTAATGTTTCTCGAATAAGATACATGCAAAATAAATTTGCAAATTTGGAAGGGTCGTCAAGGGCACATTTTCTGAACTTTGCAATGGGAAAGTGCTTCTAAAACTATGTACGAAGTGCTGATTTTTTATTCATAAGAGTTACATTCGCTTCGATAATAATCGAATATGATATACTGCATAAAAGTACAAATTTGTACTAATAATAAGAACGAGCATCTACAGAAAATTACTAAAATTTTATCAAGTACATGTTTGCCCTTTAATTTTCATACTTGTATGCAAAGTACTGGTATTGGGCTGCGAAAACTTTAGTGGGAACTAAGCCTTTCTAGCCTCCCTTGGCTACGGGATCATCCTGACTGAGGTTTTCTAGGGATTTCCTCAGTTTCATAAGGCGACGGAGGTTTTCACCCGGACTAGATTAATATCAATGTTGATTTCTTTTTCACTATTAACATGGGTTTCTATGTTGAAGGTTGATATATACTTCCTTAACTTTTTATGCATGTTTGAAACTCTAACAAATCGTATGTTGTGCATATTGGATACCGAATATCTCTGGCAGAACAAAATATACAAATTTAATTTCTTCACATGTTATACATGTTATACATTTATGTCAGAAGAAACTACGGTAAAAAAAAAATGAACCTTGATATTTGAATTTGAAGGGAGCTATAAATTTGGTGCAAGTTGTAGGGTGAATAATACTCGTACCCGATATAGTATGAATATTGGAGATTCTTATATCTGGTGGGAGACCAGATATAAATCTATTTATTTACACGTCACGCCCTTATGTGAAAAAAAAAAAACTAAAATAGAAATTTCAATTTTGATATTTGATTTTGAAAGGAGTTGGGGTGAATAATGCTCGAGCGCGATTTGCTAAATATTACATTACCACCAGAGTGTCCAAGAAAGATATGAATACGTAAAGTAGATCCTTAAATATCCTTGTAAGAGAGCTTATTTTACATAATCCAGTGTTCAGTTGGATACGTTGCTGCTCCGAATGGTCTTTTTTATTCTATTATGCAACCAAACCTTTGGCAAAATGTTACGACCTTTCTTTGTTTGCATGTGAAGCGTTTATACAGCTGTCTACATATATCAATACTTAAACATTTCAATTATCATTACAGTAGTTCGTAAGTCTGATAGCAATAAAGAATATTTATTTTGAGAACCATTCTTTACACTAGTTACTAAAGCACACACGAGCATTATTCATCTCCAATTTGAAAATCTGTAAGTCCTTCAAACTTAAATATCAAAGTTAAAATATCTACTGTAGCTGCTCCTAACAAATGTATAACGTGTGAGTAAATTAGATTTTTATATTTTATCCCACCAGAGATGTTGGGCCTAAAATGCGCATAAAATGCGAATTTTGGGATTTTCAAAAATTCATAAAATATTAAGGAAGAATAAATCAGCCTTCATATTATGTGTATCTTCAATATGCTTTGATACGTAATAGTGTACAAGAAATTAACTTCAATGTCCAATCCATTCTTGGGAAAAAGCGCCCTGAAAACTGGAAATGATTGTAATTCGACAATAACATTTAGATGAAATTTTGATAAATTCGATTACGCTTTAAGTTTTTCATGCAGAGGACTAAAGTTATGAAGCAGAGGTTATTGGAAAGAATGGTTTTGTTTTAAAATCCTATGATAAAACAGTCAGCAGATATTACGTTTTCCGTAAAAATCTGCTAACACAAATTGAAGACCTGAATTACAAAACATCCCAAGTCCACTTTTCTCGTATTTGCTTATTTTCTGTTTGTTGATATCTATATACCAAGGGCTATCCACTTGCATAAATATTACATGATAAAATAGATCACAGAAACCCTTTTTAACATAAAATAATTTCCGCTGAATAGGATAATATACGAACACCTTGAACTGTTTTTCGTTCCTCCTAAAAATAAATAATGGTGGACTTGGGATGTTTTGCAATTCAGGTTTTCAATTGTGATATGCTCCGCAAGTGCTGCACTGCATACAATGTTGTAGAAGAAGATACAATCGTAAAAAAAAGTGAAGGTATTCCCTGTGCAATACGCACGCGCCGTTAACGGTGCATAGAATATGAATGTAACGCTCCACATATTCTCGAGCTACGAAATGAGGTGGGGTGGTCAGTCCCACGCTCGCCTGCCCTTACATTTCCAAGGTGTCCAAGAAGAAGGACACCCTACCCTGGTACTCAATTTGATAGGAGGCTGAGTGCATCTCAGAGCGCCAGGCATAGGAACACTGCGAAAAAGTCTTCAGTGTCCTGGACAGGATTTGAATCTGGGCCGCCCGAATCGCAGTCAGACGCGCTACCGCCTGAGCCACGGAGACCTTGACCCCTCGAGACACAACTGCAAATTAAAAATGTGAACATATCTGGCGTCTTATAAGTAGTATTGTGTTAACGACAGTTTTGGTATAGCAGTTAACCCCTCCTGGTGTCCCCTCCAACTCCACCTAAGTGACGCCTATACCTGCACTGAAATTGATTTACCTCATAAACAGTTATCGAGTACGAGTTATATAATCTGGTAAGCTGACTAAAGATCTATAATTTGGCAAACTTCTCTCATCGTTAACTTAGATGAAATTGCCATTTACAAACAACTAGGCGTCGAAATAATGTTCTGTTTGGTAAACGTAATAATATAATCCGGAAAGACCGAGCGGCCGTAACTGAGTAGGTAGAGCGTTGAGTTAGAAATCGGAAAATCCTGGAAGCGTTTCCAGCGATTGCCCATTTTGACCGAGATTTGCTTTCCTGGGTTTTGCATTAAGCAAATGTCGGGATGGTAACTTCAAAATAGTCGCTGACTGAATTCCTTCCAACAACCTCCATATACTCTAACTGGCCCGAGTCAAAGTTATACGAGACCATTAATAGATTATAAATGAGGAAAGATTTTACATGACAACACACGAAAGCATTATGCAACCAGCTTCTGCTGAACATAGCGTGGTAGTTATTGTTCTCGACTTCGATCCAATTGTGATTTACTTGAATTAATATACCATCTACTTTGGTCTCGAATAGGGTTGCCAACCGTCCCGATTTTGTCGGTATTGCCCCTTCTTTTTTAAAACAGTCCCGCCGCAACTTTGGCGGGACAGCTAAATGTCCTTACACATTTATATTTTACTAATTTTACCTACTAGTTATAAAAATATATTAATAAGAAATTTCGGAATCACTTTTTTAGTTTTCTTGTATTGTTTATACTGTACTCGTATCTTTCATAATACGTAGTCTATACAGTATAGCATAGGCCTCTAAAATGAAGAATAATGATAAAACTGGGGGATAGAAGAGGGAATAAGGTTGATTTGCTTCAGCACCTCTAGACCCCCCCCCCCTCCTGAAGTGTTCCGACTTCTCAGGTTTTTTAGTTGGCAACCTTACTTGACCGACACCTTCCCAAATCCTTTCTCCTTTCCTATCCTGACCTGATTTTTTTAATTAATTACAATTAACTGGATTATTCTGTCGTATATCTAATGATTGAGTATTATGTTGTCATTGGAAGCAAGCAAGTTTACAACATTTTGAAGAAATCGGATGATGGGAAGTGAGTTAAAAATCAATTACAAGATTTGTACCAGAGATGAAAATTGATTACAGAATAAGTTAATAAAAGCGTGTAATAAGTAATATTTGTAGTACAGAGACAATATTACTATTTTTAGGATGCCTCTTGATAGTCACTATCTGAGTAAAACTCTACAATGTCACCGTTTTCACGGAACTGCCATAAATCAACTGGTAGAGCATTGGCTTTGTATTCGGGAGTACCAGCAGCCGACCATCTTGACTGAGGTTTTCCAGCGTTTTTCCTCACTCACGCAAGGCATGTGAGTGGTACCTTCGACTTAGGATTTGGACGACTTCTTCCCGCACCCTAACCTTATTGCGGCCCGAGTCATAAATATCTAAAGGCCATAGACGAATTCAAAGTCAAAATTGTCACAATTCTCATGATCATTATCGATCATTTTCGGTGTGAGTGGAGTTTTGCACGGTTTCTATCGATTTTTAACCGCAAACATTTTAAAATTGAGGATGTTGTCGAGAATTTGTGGGTGATACCTATTACAGGGGGTTCTGGTGGGATCACTGATCCTCAGAAACTGAGAAAATTGAAATATTACTAATAGTTCTTGAAAAATACTGTAACAACACAGACCGAGTGATAAAAGCAGTCAAATAACTTTAAACGACAGCAACTGAAGTCAGTGTCCAAGTGATATCTGATCTGATGTCAAAGAGGTAAACCGCCACAGAAAAGAGTTCTATGCCAAACAGGCACTTGCAAAGTCCTTCATACTTCGGCTTCTTCTGATCCCAATTTTAAAAATATTGACATAAAATTTAGTTATCATATGGATAAAGGGTGGAGAGGCACAATAAAGCATTTTACCTTAAAAAATCACTTCCTCTGGAATACCCGTCTTGCACCCAGCCCAATTAATTGGTAGAGCACCAGCCTGCAACTGGGAGTCTTCGTTTGATTCTCGATCATTGCAGCGAGAAGATATTCTGCACAGTTTTAACTTGCTTGGATAGGAGTTTTTTCTTTCGTGTAAAGAAATTAATATTTAATATATATAGTGTTTATATATTTGCAAAGTTTAGCAAACCTATCGACTATTCGCGCAGAAGATCATGTGTGAATTTGAAATAGAAATCTTTTAGATGTATTTATATTATTTTCTGTCTTCATTATGTTGCATTATATGTGTAAGGTGATACAATGCTTATTACGCAGTAAGTTGTGAAGTGTTAACATGGATTTAGCGTCTTTCTTTTCTTTGTTTGCAAATCTCGCCTCCATATATCGGTACTAACTTTTCACATTATCGTCCTAAGTTATGGACTTGAGCAATTATGTATTAAACAATTTTATATTACTCAACAATTGCTTTTATTTTATAAAATATCAATTGTAATTCTTCTACTGTTATTCTCTCTGTCGTATGCTTTAACCAACAATGAAAAAGTTGTTGCCAAGGAATATTTTTAAAATTTTCATTTTTCGGAGCAAATTTTGTTCCGAAAGACGTCTTGATTTGTCAGCGAGAGCCTCACCGACCTCCTTGATGTTTTGCCCCTTGTGGTAGAACACCATGTGACGTCAGGAGGTGCTCGTCCGACACTTCAAGATGTCCTCCCCAATTTTGTGCAGCCGGCTGCACCAAACAGGTTGACGATATTGCATTGGGAGCAACAGCGGGAAGGGGATCACCGCCCCAGAAAATAAACCCCGCTGCAAAGTTATCAAAAGGAGATTTCTTCTCTCAATGCAATGTAGACCAGGGCGGTGAGGGCCTGTTTAATTACAGTACAAGGCATCTATTAGGCCCGGCAAAATCCCAGTAGATGCCTTCCAATATAACTAAATTGTGTATTTGTTTGTTTTACCTCTCTCTTTCTCTTTCTCTCTCTCTCTCTCTCTCTCTCTCTATCTATCTATCTATCTATCTATCTATCTAATAGTAGAGCAGATAGGACAAATTCACTTTCACATTATCAACTGTTTATACGAATAGTTTCCCACAAAATAATTTTTAGTTTTAAAATAGACATTATCGCCTTTCTTTTCACTTTCTTATTCTCATGAACAAAACTTCAAAAATTTTTGAAGCGGGATCCTCTTGTTATTTTCTCCTGAATTTCTATTTTCTATAGTTTATTATTTTCCAATTATTTATCAGTCATTTCGCTATTCTTAACTTTTACCCTTTTCCGTGTCTTCACCGATTGTTCTTTTAACTTCTTTTTTTTTTCAAATGTCTTTTTTCATTTTAAATTGTTTCCAAAATATTTAAAATTATATTTTCCAATTACTCTATACAAGTAGTATTTTATCATCTGCAAATCTTATGTACTATTGAAGCTTTCTCAACCAGATTAAAATTATATATCTTCCTGTGGGTTCTGTCCATACGGGAATGTTGTCCAAGGTCTCGGAAAAGACTCGAAGGAGGAGTACCATCCAGGCGGCAACTCTCTTCGAGAAGGAGCATCGGCCAATCCTCGTGCTCTGTTATGACCAGTACATGAGTGCAAGTGAAACTTCGTGGGCGAGTAGCATAGCTTTGTACGTACGTAACCTTTTCTAATATATCTTAACATTTTTATGCTTCTCTTCAAATTACCGAAGGTTGGTTTCCGAATAGCTCTCGTTGTTACTAAAGTTTATCTATTGAATTACGTGGCGAGGAATCACAGTACCTATCACAGTATGAATATAGATTTTGAGCTCGTGCTGTTTCTACAGACTACTTACCAGATTTCCCTCGGTGACTAAGCAAATACCGGGTTTGTTTATTTGAGACTAAAGTCGTTCTCTCCAAATTCTGATTGAAGAGCGAGAAACCTCACACCGACACACAACAAAACTGTGAGCATGTTGTAACTAAATGATATGACACAAATTTCTCAACGTTTGTCTACTTCAGTGGTTCTCAACCTCTTTTCGTTCGCGGCACACACTCTAATGTGGAGTTCCGAGTTCTGTAGACCTCTGAGAGGGGTCTTGGCTAGCACGCGGGGTGAAGTGGGAAGTGCACAAGCAATCAGCGAGAAATAGCCCTTTTACTTCCTACCTCGCATTGGCTATTAAAAGTGTCTTCCCACCCATGATCACGCTACAACTCCTCCCTCGTGACTACAGAACTCAGAACTAGAATTTACTTTGTAGTGCGTTCCCACAGCATACTAACATACCAGTTGGCAACAATTTTCGAGACTTGGTCATTCATAACTCAAATCTTTTATTGTAAGGCGTAAAGAAAGCAATACCCCTATAAAATAAATATGTTTAAGCTCATGAATCATTTTCTTGTTCCTTTTTTTTTCTTAAAAAAAATAAATAAATATATATTATGTAAAATTACTTGAACTACTTTTACCAGCAAAATCACAATCTCAGAAGCTTTGCGGCACATCTAGCAAATCTGCGACACACCTGTTGAGAACCACAGAATATTTAATAAAAAATAATACTGCACTAAGTTTTTAATATATAATCAACCCAATCAATATTTATTATAGTTTAATATAAGAAACATAAAAATAATTGAATGAAATACTAAAGAATAGAAATAAGAACTCGTTTTTAGGTAGATTTCGAAGAAAAACCTACCTATTGAAAACGGTACGATATCTATGTATATATTAAGAAACCGCCCCAGAGGAACTGGACATGGAAAGGCTCAAATGGGACCAAAAACGCAATAGACTACGTTCTATCGAATAACAAGGAAATTCTGCAAGACGTCTTTGTTCTGAGCAGTTTCAAAGTCTCGAGTGATCATAGGATGGTGAGATGTAAGCTGAAACTAAATACTAGACTTGAGAGAAAGAAGCTTATCTGAGGAAGAACGCGAGTTTTAAATCTGGAAAATCTTGGAAAACACAGACAGACATTCGAGATAGAACTAAGCAACAGATTCAGCGCCTTGGAAAAGTTAGAGGATAAAGAAGACATCGATAGCAGAAATAAAATACTGACTGAGATAATAAGAGAAACAGCCAAGGAAATAGCACGCACCAGAAAGAAAAAAGATAGCAAAATCTCAGAAGAAACTAAACTCTTGATGAAGAAAAGAAGGGAAATTTAAAAAGAGGAAAATTACATAAAGAGGACTGAGTACATGAAACTAAAGAAAACCATAAGGAAGGAAATAAGAGAGGATTTACCAAGATATAACGAAAATCTTGTTAGAAATACAATCCAGGAAAACAAGAGCCTGAAGAAAGCCAAACAACAGCTCATTATAGGGAAAAAGCAAATAATTGCAGTTAAGAGACCAGACGGGACCGTAACATGAAATAAGGAAAAAATTATAAACATATTTGAAAATTTCAACAGAGAATTGTACTACTCCGAGGAAGAACTAGGAAATGAAGACTCAGAAGAAAATGATATAGAAGTCCCAGACGTAATGAAAAAAAGAAGAAGTGGATAAAGTACTTCGAGGGATGGAGAACGGAAAATCGCCAGGAGAAGATGGACTCACAGTATAGATGTTTAAATGGGGAGGTGAAAAATGAAAGAGGAACTTGCTAAGCTATCTCCATGTGCCTGAGGAAGAAAGAAATACCGTCAAGTTGGAATAATGCCTTTATCACTTTGTTGTACAAGAAAGAACGCGTGGAAAACTACAGACCAATCAGCTTACTGTCAGTTCCATACAAAATGTTCACCAAAGCTATTTTCAATCGTATTGAACGAGACATATGTTAACCAGGGAACACTGTAAAAATAGAAGACACAACGTTTATCCAAAAAAAATGGAGGCAGCTCAGCTTTTTGAATTAACCTACATTTAGCCAGTTTTCGGTTGAACGTTTTACTTTCTGTAAAATTTCAAAATGTGTGTATATATATACATATATATGATTGTTCCAACGTATTTCATGCAAGCAGAGCATTATTTAAAGTACAAAAGAATAAAAGGTAATATTCCTTTAAAATTGAAAAAGGGAAAAAAAGGTTGAAGTGGTCTTGTTTCGATCCAGGGTCCACAAGCACGCTGGTCAGACGCTCTTGCCACTTAGTTACTTTTTTTATTGCACTTACATGTAAAGAATCGCTTATGATCGAATTCATTTAGCTAACGTGTTCTATCAGTTAATTAGTGCTAAATTTTACAACCAGCACAAAATACCATAGTGACGAGTCGGACAGACTACTGATAAAAACAAGGAAAATACAACAAATAGTTACATGTTTATCACTGTTAGGTAATTCGCAAACAGGTTCTTCTGTTGACTTATAGTCCAAGATTGAGCCGCACACAACAGCATGGTGGTATACACCTCTACACTATAATACGTTCGTTTTTGTAATATAAAATTTAATGTTTGTGCTGTTATCCAGATTACACTGTTATGCTTCATGACAGGATATAAAAAGAATTCAGGAAAACGTATATATTGATCATAAGGAATGTACTTTGGATTAGTTCTACAAATGAGCCTTGCAATCTTTGATATTATTTCCAGACAGGTTGGATGCGCACGCACTTTGCAATCAAGTGCTGTGTCGTCGCGTTGACCTTACAATGTTTACATTTATCTGATTGCGTGATACCTAAGGAAAATAATTTTTCCGGCGACATAAAAATATCATGAACAACTTTATACCATACCGATTTACAAAATTTAGGAATACTTTTGGCATTTCTATTAGCCCAAATTCTATGCCATTGATGCTGAGGAAATAGAAAATTAATTCTGGGGGTGGGGGCTAGTTCTTGTTCATTATTATATCTCTGATACACATTGTTATATCACTGATACAGCATTTTAACAGTACATTGATCTAAATTTGCGTTCCCCTTCAGACTATAGGCTATTTCAATCAAATATGGTTTCAAATACGGATATTTGTACCCCCATGGATAAATCGATAATGGTAGAGTTAAATCCATGCTACCAAAAGCCGCAACCCAGCACCACACCAGAAATGGAGTCATAGTACTCACATAAGTTTTGAATGATACGATGGATGACAAGACTAAAAATTTGAGTTTCCATGTTTTGGAAATGTAAGCCGCCCTCCGCATATGGTAAGCATATGGCATCATGAGCAACTTTGAGTGGTTGGTGGAACCAAAGATAAAACAGGGCCTTACTGCGAAGTTTCTTCATGATTGCTTTTGGGGGTGGGAGGACCTGAGCAACGTATCAAAGGAGGCTAAAGGTGTATTGTTTTAGGCATTGCAGTCGGTCGTATAAATGAAGGTCCCGGTGTAAAAAGCTTTGGATTACTGCGCTATATTTTCCGTATAAGTTATCGTACGTTAATTAAGTGGACGTAGAGAGGCTACGTGACCACTGAATTCCCAGGATCCGAACAACATCAGGCGTTTCAAAATAACGCCTATAATGACTAGCGTTTGTAGGGTTGATAGTAAGAATTTTTGTTTTCTGTGGGTTAAGAACCGCTCCCGAAGCATATTCATACTCGTGTAAAATCTGTGGAACAGCTATAGGATTGGGAAAGAAATGGATCAAATCTTCTGTGTACGCCAGTGCCGTAAAACTACCACGATAAATAGCTACTTTCGGAGACAATAACTGTAATTTATCAAGTAAAGGACTAATTGCAAAACTGAATAAAAGAGGAGATAAAGGGTTCCCCTGTGTGATCCCGTTTTCAACAGTAAATTTCGGTAGTAAACCTGAATTAATTTTTATACGTATTTGTCAATTTCGAAAAAAATATTAGTAAGTCAAGGAAATTCTCCGTGATCCCATAGCGTTCTAAGACTGCCCGTAGGTAATGAATTGACAATCAATCATAAGCTTGTTTATAATCGCATGAAAGGATCGCTGCCTGAGTGTCCACATGTTCAAAATAGCCAATAAAATCTCGGATATTAGCTAAGGCAAGCGAAATCGGGTTATTCAGCTCAAGACCAAATTGTGTATCCAACAAAATGGTAGGCGCAATTTGCTTAAGACGGGATTCGAGAAGTTTACTAAATATTTTGAAATCTGAGTTCTCGAGTATAATAGGTGGATAATTTTCCACTGCTACCCCAATTCGAGTTTTTCGGATTGGTATTAAAATACCTTCCTGGAGTGACACTGGTATTTTGCCTGTGATCAACATGTCATACAACATTTATGTAAATAAAGGAACGAAAATATGTTCAAAAGCACGATAGAAACGAAGCGAGAGTCCGTCTGGACCAGGGGTCGATGAAACACCTCTAGAAAGCGCATTCCGCACTTCTTGGTGAGCGAAAGGTTGACTTAATGAGTCCACTTGCTGATTATTTAATTGAGGCAAAGAAAAATTCAAAAATTGGTCTAAACCCCCTATCGGGGCCTGTGGACCGTACAACTCACGAAAATGAGTGTTTAACACCCGTGTTGCTGTATCACCCGTGTGCATATTGCCATCTTTATCTCGGATTTGCGTCAGGACATTTTGTTTACCCTTACTACGCAGGTTTTGAACAACTCCGAGGGACACTTTTTCTTCAGAATGGATGAGTGTTATATTTGCCCGAATAAAATATCCCTGGTATTTTAATTTGGTTAACTTCAATAACAGCTTTTATGGCATGAATAAAAGCGTATCTATTTGTGCCAGCTAAGTGTTCTTTAATAGCTTCCGTTAATAAGCGAAAATAATATTCATATTGTTGCTGTCTATCGCTATATTGTCGATAGCACCATTGTTTACATATCTGTCGTAGACTAGGTTTGCCCTTAATCGCCCACCAATCACTAAGCGTGATTCGTGGATTTTTACGCTCGTACATATGACTCTACCTCTCCTGCACCGCCTCTCTGAACTCTTCATTCATTAATATGGAATCATTAAGGTACCAGACCGGATTACGTTTGAGGATTTGAGTCGCTTGCATTTTAATGGTTAGTATTACCGACATATGATCTGAAAAGCTTAAAGGTACACGTTCAATATTTTGAATTAATGGAAGAAAATCAGGTGTGCAATACCAGCGGTCAATTCGACTAAGTGACTGCACTGTGTAAATCCCTCTTCGTTATTTTTCATGTGGCTCCATATAACAAATAAATCAAAGGTCTGAGTTAAATCCTGTAGGGCCTGAGAAAAAATGAATGAGGGATGCATATTCTCTTTGTGTAAATCAGAGTTCCAGTTTCCGCCGATCAATAATGATTTGGTACCTTGCTGTAAGGCCATTACCACGTCAGAATTAAAGAAATAAGACCGTTGTGCAATTTTTGAAGAACCTGACGGTGCATAAACACTAGTAATTTGAGTATTAAGGAAGTTGCCACTGGTGATTCTTTCCGTTTCAATGAAGGATTGGGGCTTAAACGGACAGTCCACTCGCGTCGCGATTCCCGTGCCCACCCCCGTTAAGGAGGGGTAAAGATGTAAATTGTAGTTATGAAATCTGTTCTCATCTACGGTTTTCATTTCAGAAAACAATGCAATATGTATATTATTAACTTTGAGAAAATCCCTAAGTGTATCCTGCCGGTTGCTTGCCGAACTTCCTTGTAAATTAATATTCGCTAAACGATAAGACTGCACAACAACGTTGTGCTTATCACTAAAAGTATTCACCAAAACAGAAATCAAAAGTAACAAACATATGTTACGAAACAAAAACCCACTTTGATGCATAATGTATATAAATTAAGTGGAACACAAATTTTTGTTTATGTCTTGTAGTCTTCCGTATCTGAAAATGACGCTTCACTATCACTACGGTTCTTACTAACTGGTTGAAAGGACGGTACTTTATTGAATCTTTTAGCTCTGGTACCAAAAGCCACCGCGTCGAGTTCAGTGTCAAAAGATGCAGAATGTTTTTGTTTGCTATGTTTCCGACGTCGTTTATTACGTCGAGTAGATGGGTTTAAGGTACTAACACTATGATCACTAAACGTATCTGAGCCTGCCGTCTGGAGTTTTTCCGATGTTACCACACTGAGACTGTCTAAACTACCATGTAAGACGGGGGGGCTCTATCCCCGCCACTGCCTGTTCTTGGATCTCTGCGCCCATATCAATCTTGCCCAAAGGCGGGCTTGAAAGATTTTGATTATCCATGGGTTGTTGACACTCTAAATTGTCTACTGCTACTCTGGGTTCACTTACCTTAATCGTTTCTTGACCAATGTTTGTTGTAATCTTATCCCCTGTGGCGTTGACTTCAGCTGAGATGGTAGCAACCTGTTCTTGTTCCGTTGTGGAAACTACAGATGTTGACTGAGGAATATTCTCTAGCACTGAAACGACATTGACTGACATCCCACTTGAACCACGCTTATCTTCGTCATTGGTAGTAGGCGAAACAGAATGAGGCACCACAAAAGACACTTTAAATGGGTTATTTCCGATCGGAATCTTACGGACCTGATTTTCATTTGTCGTTTTCTGGGGAAGTAGAGGCTGTTGCTTATGACCTATGATCGGAAATTGACTTAAACTGGCGATGTCAATTTTTTTACCACTCGCTACGTTGAAAGGAAGACGTTGCCCCACTAATTGATTTTTGTCCGCAATGACCATATGCGTGTTACGGGGTATCTTGCGCTACGGGCACGTGTCAGACTTATGTTCTGGATCCAAACAAATGAAGCACGTAGGTGTCTGTCTATAATAAGACACATAAAGGCGTAGTCCTTGTACTACAATTGAAGAAGCAATGTCCATTTGTAAGTGCATCCGGACACGTATCATTCCGATTCGGACCGGGTACACATGTCCGTCGGAGAATTGATCCTCGGCACGAAGAGCACTTTACAACAGGGCTGCAAACTTTGAATCAAAATTTGTTGACTCAGTTTTGTTCGTACAGGATGTATATTTGCAGTGGTCAAGAAAACGTCCGCTTTTTCTATTGGTATTTTGCCATTAACATTGTTTACTCGAAAATTCACCTCTCCTCCCGTAGCTTCCAACACTCGATTACATACACTCTTTCCTGATTTGTATAATCTCGATCGAAATAACTTCATCTAACTGTAAATGAAAAGAACTGGAAATCCATAAATGGATATCCACACTAGATAACTTTTCTGGCACTTCTTTGAAACTTAAACAGACGGTGTTAATCCTTTGTAATGACATTTCTTCAAACTTTCGCTATACACATCTTCTATACTGCACAAATCCGCACTCAAACAAAGAATCTCCTTAACAGGAGCACAACAGAATGGGAGGTCTCACTTAAACTGGTATTAGAAGTTCATCACCAACTGCAGTTACGTACACTCTACAGCTGTGCCGGTGGCGAAGCGAATCTCACTGTACCACGAGCAAGACCAAGACACCACCTGCCTGCTCGCAGGTCAGGCAGCCACTCCACCCCGAAGGCACTTCGTGTTTTTAACTTTCCGAGTGATATCTATAGCTAGGGTTTTACTGCGGAGGAGGTTAATCATCAACACTTTTTTTATTTTACTACAAGGAATGTCTCGTGAAAAAAGGAGAGATAAGGAGAGATAAGTTTGCTACAGTGTAAAGATTTATACCTAACTTAATTTCTCTTTCCGCCAATGCAATCCTTGCCCTTCTCGGTCCACCAATGAACTGTTTACAGTTCACAGTGTAAAAGCAATATAAACAACTCAGAATGGCGGGGCGTTGAGTGACAAGCAAGTAACTTTACTCCTGTTACTGGATTATAAAATATCCAACTAAGGCTTAAACTTTATCCACAAAAGTACGTAACCTCAAAATTGCCAGTTTAGCTCACACTTCGATTAGAAAATGATCGAGTTTTAAGCGTAAAATAAGTTGAAATTTCACGGACAAATCACTTTGGCCAGTTTCAACCCATTTTCAGTTA